>JACCGJ010001006.1:0-23523 GCA_013407085.1 Atriophallophorus winterbourni
CTGCGTTCTGACGACTGATTTAGCGACAACCCAACTAGAGGTCGGCGAAGGAACAATCAGAATAGCGGCTGCCCAGAAAGTGAATGATCTCGGTATTACGAAAACAGGATTCAAAGTGATTCAAAGAATTTAATTGGGCTACTCAATGTGCCGAAGCTGCAACAAGGCACGCAAAGAATTGTTCAGACTGCGCTCAGCGTTGTCATGCCGAAAACTTTAAATCTTTATTCAATTATACAAATTATTCGTGCGGCCTTATTCGGATTACTGTTTTTAATTCTAGGCACCGTACTTAAAAAACGATATGACATGTCTCGAAAGGGTCCAGCGCCTTGCGAGTAGGATGGTTGAGGGTCATACAGGAAAAAACCTATGAGGCAAGACTCAATGACCTTTATTTGTTCTCAATAGAAAGGCGCCGGCTCAGAAGGCGACCTAATAGAAGCATTTAAGATTCTAAAGGGTCTTACGGGTGATAATATTACTGAAATCCTTAAACTTGCTCCTAAAGCAGCAACGAGGTGTAACTGTATGAAACTTCTTAAGTGTAAGTCCAGGTTGCTGGCACGTGAACACTTTTTCAGCAACCCTGTGGTCAATTTCTCGAACAAGCTCCCAGAATGTATAGTAAACATCCCAAATGTGTTGAGCTTTAAAAGGGAATTAGACGGTAACTGGTCTACCATATTTCCGAACATTGTCTAATAAAAAAATCCTAAAAACAACAGTGAAACGTATTGTAATATTTTTATCTCGTATATATAGGACTGGGCAACCTGACTGCATCTGATCCTACATATGGTTTATAAAGGTGATTCACTTTGCCTCGACTAGGCTAGTGGTGTCATAAATCATACATTGTTCACGCATATTATTGCATTGTTTCCGGAATAGATGATCTCACCATACTGGTGAAGAGAACCCCTACCTTAATTTTCAGATATCCGGAAACAAGAACGTGTGAAATGTACGAACGGCATACTCAAATTCGAAGTGACGGGTGCTCAGCCGCATACCGTCGAAGGAAATCTGGGTGCGTGATTGGCTTTTAACCACCTTCAGCCACGTGCAACTTGACAGCATATTAGACCGCATGCAGTCTATGACCATGCTTCATTTTTCTTTAACTAGGCTGGTGATTTTAAAAATCATACATTGTTCACGCATATTATTGCATTAATTCCTGAGTAGATGACCTTCAGCCCTGTGCAACTTGAACTTGAACTGAACTGTCGAATCACTGCTGGCCTACAAAAATGCGCGGACAGTATGAATAATAAAATAATTTATCTACTGATGCATTTTATAAAATTGTCGTTTACAATTTTAAATGTACACTGTTAACTCTGAAATAAATATTGGTGAAATTTTAATGAAATAACTTGCAGCAAAACAGTTGTTCGATCATTTATATTTTCGCTGTGAAAAATACAACCCGGATAATCCCTTGGCGTCGCGATCGTCGAGTATATCCAAATCTTAAGAAAAAACGCTTTGGCAATGGTGCTTGTTTCTCTGCAGCTTCCCACCAAAAAAATTCTGGACGCTTGGTTGGCTCGTTAGCCACTTACTGTCCTGTGCAACTGAACTGAACTATTGGTGTTTTTTTCTTCTTGATAGCTCTTCAAGCTCTCGTATGTCGCATCTATTTATATCAGAAACATACTCCAGTTGAACAAATTCTGTCTAGTGTTGTACAGCTTCGCCGTGATTACAGGCAGTTTCTTATCCACTAGTTGCTGGAATTGGTTTTCAGATCATGCTGAAATAACCTCTTCCGAAAGCGCATTCCACAAGTTAACAATTTTGTTGAGAGCTTGAATTCATGTGTTAGGCTTAGTGTGCTTCGCCGTTGAAGCTTTATAGCATGGCCACGGTTCTTGAGTCCGCCATGAGATGGAAAAACTCGAGCAGCTCAGTTCAGTTCAGTTTACACAGGGCTGTATGTGGCTAACGAGCCAATCGAGCTCGTCACCATAAGCTTCCAGTAATATGCGACGATTTAGCAACACGTCCCACGAGTTAATTAAATAAATTTTAAACTTGTTTCCATCCTGTTCTAAATTAATGTCAAGTGATACTCCACTGATAGTTTCGTTATTGTTTGGTTAATCACGGGAGAAATTATTCATAAACTCGCCAAAGTGGCTGATACTTGATGTTGACCACTGCGATTTTCAGAAACCTTCAAGAATTTATGCAAATCGTCTATCGACGAAACACCT
This sequence comes from Atriophallophorus winterbourni, assembly GCA_013407085.1. Lineage (NCBI taxonomy): Eukaryota > Metazoa > Platyhelminthes > Trematoda > Plagiorchiida > Microphallidae > Atriophallophorus > Atriophallophorus winterbourni. The sequence continues at coordinate 2,226 of JACCGJ010001006.1, forward strand.
GAGGTGCTACCGGATTTTACCACTTGCTTGTCAAATGTTTGCAAATAATGGTATGCAGGAGGTGCAGATTGTAGAGTGTTCAAGGTTTGCTCATAGCTCTTACTAGTCAATAATGTATTGTGGGAAAATAGCTACAAGCCTAATAGAATAACCACCTGATTTGGTTTGAATAAGTTTCAGCAGTTCAGCAAAATGGTCGAAGCGAAACGTGTTCCATATTGGTTTGGACGGAAAACGCTGTGGAAAGTTATGGTGCAGTATCAAAAAGAGTATAATCGTGATAAAAGCATCATTATGAATTGCGTATCGTGTGATTATGCTATGAAATTACTTGGATGGGTCTTCATTCGCTCCGTGATATTCAAACATCTATATTCAGTTATCGCACGCTCTCTGGTTTTCGTTTGAAAGAAGGTATAATGGGTACTTGCCCAATTTAAATCTGCCGTGGATGTGTTTTATAAACCAGGTGATAAAGCCAGTCCTAATTGCTGAATAGTATACCAAACCTTTATTTTTTTGAGAATTAGTAATGCGTAGTATCGAGTGTCATTTATTAATAAGGCATACTTACCTCCGAACGGCATTCTTTTCCAGTATTCATCATGCGTAACCAACCTAATCCACAATAGTCGTTAGAAGATGCTAAAGATCATAAGCTACGGATTGATATGGTTTTCGTAAACTTTTTGAAATTATTCGACCCAGTAAGACATGTAAAACTGTTGCTTGATTAGGAAGAATGTGGAGCCTAATAATCTCATTTAAAACGGCTTCTCAGTTTTGGCAGATCGTCGGTGGGGCGTACGAATCGATAGAACCCTTTCCAGCTGAATCAGCAATAAGCAGCGGTGTACCACAAGGGTCGGTTCCAGGTACTCTGTTCATGCTCCACGTGTATGAGATAACAACTAATCTGCAGTTGTATGCGGATGATCCAAACATATGGCATACTCTTGCGTCCCAACACGATCATGAATTGTATAAATGATATCGACGCTTTCCGTCGATTGAATCTACTGAACGCACTCGCTAAATACGGTGATAACAGAAACTTAAGAGCAAGTGATAACAGACTATTGTGTGATTATCATTTGAATGGATCAAAAATTTATGTAGGTTAGGTGATCTGGTTCGAATTTTGTGTTCAGATTTCAAAAAATGCATCAAAAATTGTACCAATGAGGTAGAAACTGTTAACCATGCGCACTTGAGAGAAATTTCGCCTACTGTTCAAATTTAAACAATCTGTTTACTATTTACCTTACGTTTACTACGGATCATCGAGTGTCGTTGTGTGGCGGCGTAACACCGCACAGCAACGGAGGAATCTTGTATGAAACAGATTCAATACCCTGCAACTCGATTCGGTGCTAGATTGCGCAAGTTACCCTATCGCGAACAATATCTGAAAAGAATATCTTTTCACTGGCATATCACAGGGTTCGTGGTGATAATCTCCTTTATCGGATGCTTCGTAAAGTCAACTATCCGGACCTCAAATTGCTCCCAGAGTTGTCACCGATTGTTGAACAAAGAGTAATCGATTGTGACCGTGCATCCAACGAACCAATGGTCTCGCGTATTTGTACAGAGTATCATGACGTGTTGCTGGAACATGGAACGCACTTCCAATTGAGGTTTAAAACTCAAGTCTCGTTAACGTCCAAGGGTTCTTTGGGCGAGTTTCTATGATCCCAAAGCTTCATTTGTCTTCCGGGTTATCCTGGGCGGTGTTAATTCATACCAGAACACGAAAGAACTACTCTTTAAATATGATAGTATTGTATTTATTTTATCAGTACGGCATCTATCAGCAATGCATTCTAATCGCTCACTGCTTCAGTGGTTTACTGAAGCATGTTGGTGGCCAAAATATCATCCGATTTTCAACTTGAAGGTATGATCGCGAGTTTTTTTTATGTTAGAGGGAAGAATTTTTGCAAAATTTAATCGTAACTCTCCATAGTAATTCATCAGGTAATGCTTGAAGCATTTATCGACGATAGTTCAGCGGGTTACCTTTAAAAGGTCTTAAAGGGGGAGCCTTTAACCTGCTCGATAATACTTCATTTTTGAAAGGCAAGATATTAACCTACTCTCTGTTTATAGGCATTTCCAGTGGACCGATCCGTTGATCGGGACTCTAAACTCTGAGTGTGATCTAAACATTGTCTCTATCAATTTACTGAGCTTACTTCTTTCCGAGGTTGCCAATAAAATTCCACATTTTACCCTGCATGGATGTGCAGTTGTGCCGTAACTTTTTACGGTGCAAGTAATGTCGTACCAATTTGTTTGTCTGCCTTGATGATTTTCATGCGATCGCGCGATTTAGTCTCACTTTTACAATCCATCCTTTATATATCTGCCTAGTCTGAGCAATGCGACAATATATGAGCTAACGTGCATTCTATCTTTATTCCGCATTGTTTACTTCCAGTTTTTTATTTTACACATACATTTACTCATGTGTTGGACATAACTGTAGTCCGTTTTTGAAACGTTACGAGTATACCATGTCAACCTTAATTTGAAAGTGCTCTTTGTGTCACATTTGGCTTCTACAACCATTTTGGCCGCATGACTAATCATCCGGTAATACTATCTTATGAGAGATGTAACGCAACAAGTCGGGAACTTCGCGGTATCCGAAGTTTCAAAGTATTACGTGTACTTTGCACTCAAGATTAACATACTTACAAAGGAATGAAGCGAATCTCTTCTTAACCTTACCTTTTACGATTCCACGGTAGAAATAGTCGATTGCTTAGTTGACCGTGCTAGTTGTGTTTCCGATGGCAATCGTACCGTGAACTAAATATCACCCTGCTATTTTTGCTCTTGTGTACCGGCGCTTACAGCGCTCCAACCTACTTTGTCTTTTCATTTTGGCGCGTTTATTTGAGTGTGATGTGTGAGGTATGAAATCACAAACCTAATTCCAGGCAGTGCCGCACAGTCGCAAACCTACGTGGGCTAAGATCATCATCATCATCATCATGAAGCACAAATCTGGAGCCAGACAAAGTGCCAGGCAATATGAAACAGGAAAAGCAGATGAGCAAGCGCGTGGAAAAGGGAAAGCAGGCAAACGGAATACGCAAAAGCAAATGCACAAAAAAGCAGCTGGTTTTTGTAGTTTCAATGCATGCAATTTTTTGGTTTTGTTTTGTTTTTTTTGTTTTTTTATGTAAAATAATACCGAATAAAAAATTATGACACACATAATAAAATACACTGGCGCCACTGACTTCGGTTTGTAGCCATATCGCGTAAGGTTTCCAGCCAACTATTAGGTGGAGCTTTTGGACCCCACCCAGGCAAACGAATACGCCCAACTGAGCCTAGCGCTACGGTGAGTTTCTTCATCCCAACGCGCCACGTCATGGACTGGCCACCCGATCTTTTCTCCCAGCTTCTGCTAGGCTCTGCGAATAAGGCACGGTACGGTAAACGGTGAGTAGGCATTCTTAAAACATGTCCCAACCATCGCAAGCGAGCAAGCATCTGCATTTCTCTCAGTCCGTGGCCACCTGGTCCTAACACCTGCTTGCAGACATCTATATTTGTAACACGATGCTGCCACCGAATGCGAGCAATTCTACGCAGGCAACGGGTATCAAAAACAGAAAGCCTAAGGACATCTTCCGCTCGGATAGACCAGGTTTCGCAGCCATAAAGGAGTGTAGCACGCACCACTGCATTGTACACTCGGCCTTTAGTATGGAGTGAAATATCGCGTCGACGCCACAGGTGGCGAAGGTTAGCAAACGCTGCACCCGCTTTGCGAACACGATGTGAGATCTCGTCCTCGACACAACCGCCAGAGGAGATACAACTGCCGAGGTAAACAAAGCTGTTGACCAATTCAAGATTGACATCGCACACAGTTAGGTTTGGAAGAGAGCCGCTCCAATCCTGGGTAAGTGTTTTACACTTGTTAGGCGAAAAGCACATGCCATACCTTGAAGCTTCGAGTGCCAGGCGGTCCAGGGCTTGTTGCATTATATGAGGGTCATCTCCCAGAAGTGCGATGTCATCGGCATAATCTAGATCGGTCGCTCTCTCACCCAGCAGAAGTTCAACACCTGTGCCCACCAGGCCAGCTAAAGCTTTTCTCAGGACATCGTCGATCGCGAAGTTAAAAAGGAACGGCGAGATAGGGCAGCCCTGCCGCAACCCGCTGGAGATATTGAACGAGGACGACAATTGTCCGTACGCTCGAACCCTGCCCGAAGTTTGGCAATATAATGCTTTCAAGATCCAAACATACGTCTCGGGCACTCCATGTCTCAGCAGACAGTTCCAAAGACTTGCACGATCGATTGAATCGAATGCCACTCGGATGTCAAGGAATACCACGATAGTTGGTTTGCGAAAAGTGTGGCGTTGCTCCAGTAACTGACGGAGTGTGAAAATTTGATCTATGCACCCTCGGACGGCACGAAACCCAGTTTGCTCCTCACGGATTCGCTCTTCCCGTTTGGTACTCAATCGGTGAAGCAGAATGGACGCCAGTATTTTAGGAGCTACTGAAATGAGACTGATACCCCGATGATTTTCACAGGAATCGCGCAGTCCCTTTTTGAAAATCGGAGCAATAACCGATTCTCTCCAAGGGATCGGAACGCCTCCTCAGCCCATATGTTGGCGAACAGCGCTTGAAGTTCGCGAACTAAAGCGAAACCGCCATCTTTGAACAATGACGGAAGCAAAGCATCAGCACCTGATGCCCGATGGCGCTTAAGGCTCCGGACTACACTGTAAATCTCTGATTGAGTCGGAGCCTCAAGAGAAATCGACCATGGGATACAGTGTTCCGTATTCTCGAAATCAGTGGGTGCAGAAGGCCAGTTAAACTGTGCTTCAAAATGTTCTGCCCATCGCTCCATGCGTCTGTGCATGTTAAAAACTGGCAAACCATCTGCTTCAAGTATCAACTCACTGATGCCTGGTCGCCCGCTTCCAGTTGTTCTGATGAGTTGGAACAATTTTCTGAAATTGCCTACAGCTGCCGCAGATTCCATTTCCGTAGCCTTAGAACTCCACCAACTTTCTCTGTCGGTTCTCAAACTGGCAACCAGTTTACGTTTAATAAACCTTCGTGACGCATCATGTATGCTATCAGCAGAAAGCAACCGACGTTGGTCCATTAATTGGAGAGAATTCGCAGAAACCCAGTGCTGAGCTACACGGCAAGTCAACCCACAACTATCCAACGCGGCTGTTTCCAAGGAGGTTTGAATCCCACTCCATTGGTCATCGATACTGTTTTGGGGAACTGTAGACAGATGCAGACTCAAATTGGCCTGAAACCCTCGGAGAACCGGGAGATCGTTAAGCCTAGCAACATTCAACTGCCTTGCAACATTTCTACGTTTCCCACCAAAACGCATCGAGAGCTTAGCACAGACTAACGCATGATCGGACTCTAGACAGGTGCCCCAGTAGGAGCGGCAATCTTGCACACTCCCTCGCCAGGAGTAGCTGATAGCAATATGGTCAATTTGCGTGAACAAGGCCGCCGATGGAGATCTCCAAGTGGAGCAGTGGCGCTTCGAATGGCGGAAGTTAGTGCTGGCAAGGTACAGTCTGTGCTCTGAGCACAAGTTAAGCAATCTTTCGCCGTTGTCATTACGATGACAATCGAGACCAAACCGTCCACCCACGAAATGCTCGTTTAAAGGATAGACGGCCAACACGTGCATTCATGTCTCCAGCTAGGACAACGATGTCACTCCTCGATGCAAGTCTAATGAGTTCTTGTAATCTTTCATAAAACTCATCCTTGTCAAGTTCAGAGCTACAATTAGTCGGTGCATAGGCAGCAACCACAAACAGGTCGCGGGATTGGTTGCGAAATCGGCCTTTTTTGCACGAACCCTGTAGTCTTACTGCACAAAGGCGACTGTCGACTGGGATCCAGTCTAACAGTGCGACCTCAGCTCGCTCACTCAAGACGATTCCGACACCAGCTTGACCAGATACCATGGCATCGTCATCAGTGGACAAACGTAGATAGTGTGACTTACGTAAGTTCGAAGGGTTAGACAATCGTGTAACTGAGCTAGAGTTATGCATGCGTGTTTCCGACAAACAGCACACATCAACGTCGAGGCTATCAAGCGTGCGAGCCAAGGCTGTCTGCTGCCCGATGCTAGCTAAAGTCCGTACATTAAACGCCGCTAATTTGAATGGTACGCGTAGGCGGAAGAACGCTCTGGAGGCATTCGAAGTGGCTGAATTCGGAAACCTCGATGAACAAGCTGCACTTCTGTCAGGGCTAACCAAAGAACCACAAAACCGAAAACAGTTATTAAAAAAGTTTGCATGCAGTGTGAGATCATGTAAAGCATTTTGAGCAGAGAGCAAAAAGCGTGAGAGCACTGGATCTGTCATTTTTACTTTTATTTTCATAATTGCTTGTGGGCGTGATACTACCCGGTTGCCCAGGCCGTAGTAAGGGGTTAGCTTAGGGGGTCCCACCCGGGGCCTTTGACTAAAAAGCCTGAACCACAAGGCAGTGGCTTGAGACGGAGTTTGTCTGACTTCTATCCATTGACCTTCCTGGTATGAGTAGCTCTGCTGGCACCAAAAGGCACCACCCAGTATAGCTCAATGGGTCATGAAGGTACACAAACCATCGCATCACGTTAAGGTCCAGTCTCAGCGCGACGGCGTGGGCTAAGATACTGTCAAGTTACCAAGGCTTAGACAGACATAAGAATTAAAAAATGGTAGTGATGCTCCAGCGTGTTTCGGCATGCACTTCACTACCTATTGCAAATCAGTTTAGTATGATGTTAGCTGCACTGCACTTAAGTACTACGCGATTGCGCATCCAAAGCCCTTTGTTTCTGAAGCATAGTTTCAAATTAATGAAGTATAAATAACATGTAGACAATGTATCTGCGCAGTGTTGTTTTTTGTAATGCTGCCTCCTAGCTTGTGCTTTCTAATCCGAGTGGTGACCAATACTAGTCAGCGTTGTGCAAAATATTTATTTTAACTGACGCTTTACTGGGTTTGTGTTGTTAACCCTTCTTTGTATTGCAGCTTTTATACCCGATGTAGTATTGCATCAACTCAAACTCTGGTTGCCATTTGATAATTAATGCACCGAAGCCGTCCAGTTGGAGCGGATCTAAACGGTAGTGAGTTTCTTTTTTTCGTTAAATCCGTGTATCTGATTTAACCATTTTCGATACCATCGGCCGCCTTTGAGTCTTTTTCGCAGCCACTCGGTATCCGGACCAATTATCGTAGGGAAAGATGTCATGTATATTATCACTGACCATACAGAACGCATATTTCTAATGTTTTATTATTCTAATTTGCCCGTTTGCGCGGGTGTGCGCATTAAGTCTAACAATACCAAGTTAGGTTTTTGTATAATACTTTAATTTTAGTCATTGTATCGCTCTACTCGTTCACGAAACTTGTTTGAATGCGTGTTCCATTCGAGGTGTAGGCACCTCTACCCAGTTTGTTTGTGCTTACTCTTCTATAGAATCCGTAGCTATTGAAGTTCCACCCTTCCCCATCTTTTAGGATTTTACTTTTTCATGGTTGTGTGGCAGTTAAGCATTCGGTACGCGCTACCGATGATGATGATGATTGTATCACCAAATGTTTCAAGTTTGCACTATGATGTATGAACTCTTAAACCTGAATCCATAAGGAATGCTGCACAGTCATAGACTGTGAGTAAAATACTGCCATGTTACCCATGCCAATGCAGATTTTGGACAAAATAATAAAAATGTTCACTGCCCCACAAATGCGCCTTCCATTTCTTAGCTTTATCTGAATAACTGAATGAAAGCACAAGACCGAAGTCATGCTGCCTTTTCGTAAATGGTATCGCGCCTAGTAATATCAGCGATGTCACATCACGACGGTTACAGAAACCCGGTGTTGCGAAACCGCCACCTGAAATCGGCAGTGGGAAATGCCAATTCGTAAACTAGCTAAAGACATCGGAATCCGTATTCTGAGCTGGTTTCTTGTGATCGCCTATCACCTTATTTACCTTCGTAGTAGTTACTAATGCATGTATGTATGTATGTATGTATGGATGGATGGATGCATGTATGTATGTATCTATGTATGCTTGCATGTATGAATTCACAAATCTGAACCCAGATAATGCTGCATGGTCAGAATCCACGCATGTGTGCAGATACTTTATGGTTGCCCTGGCATAAACAGATTTAAGAAATTAAAATTAGGATGCCATTAGATCCAGCGTATTTCCACGTTCAGCTTAGTACCGGTGGCAGATCAATATGGTACGATGTTACCTGTCTAGGCCCGGACAACCTGACAGTAATATCGCCCACGTGCAGTCTCTGTGCGGCACTTTGCCTGCATCAGGCTTGTGCTTTCATACCATACCTGCGCACTACACAAGTACTGCTCGATTGCACATCCATGCAATACTGAAGGTTATGTCTAAAAAGAATGTTGAATGACGCTCTTGCTGTTATTTCAAGCTACCGTGTTTGCCTTTCAATTTTAGTGTATATTATGGTATGGCATGAAAGCACAAGCCTGAACCAGGCAAAGTGTCGCACAGTTAGAGACTGCATGTGGGCGATATTACTGTCAGGTTTCCCAAGCCTAGACAGATATGAGTAATCGAGAATAAAGATGGTAGTGAGACTCCAGCGTGTTTCAGCATGCAGCTCATTACTAGTGGCCAATCAATTTAGCACGGTGTTAGCCGCACATCGCAGAAGTACTGCACGATTGCACATCCGTGTATTATAGCTTGATAGGACGCAAGAGCGTAAAAGCCGTAAAAAAGTTTCGTTGATATTACGTTATTTTATAGCTTTGTTCTATGCTATTGGCATAAGCGTAAGCACCTCAACTCAGTTTATATGCTCTTTATACTCTCGGTCACGAAGGTGCAATTGTGTAGTACTTCTCTACTGCACAGATAGCCGTGCTCAATAGATTTATTCTGCGCCGCCTGTAGAAATTCGCTGTAGCCTCACCAACAATTTATTTATTTATATCTGTCTCGGCTTCGGCAATCTAACAGCATCTCATGTAAGTGTGCACTCATTGGCTGTGCGGCACTTTATCTCGATCCAGGCTATATATTTCACACTTCATTCTCAAACGCTTTTGTTAGACCATTCTCTAATTTATACAGACTATATATGAATATACAAACCTGATCCAGGCAAAGTTCCGCACAATCATGGACTGCAAGCGAGCTACGATACTGTCAGGTTGTCCAGGCCTAGACTGATATGAGAAAAATAGAAATGGCCACGTTTTCACATACAGCTCACTACCAGTGGCAAATCAGTTTTGCACTGTTTGTTGTACAGCGTGGAATCGCTACACGATTGCACATCAGTCCACATCATTTCTGGTTAAAAATGGTAGATTGCTCAGTTTGCGTAAAAGCTTACGCAGCATTTAATGACATTGTTGTTAAGACCGATGTAATAGTTGTAATCATGGAAACCTGTAGTCGGTTAGGGCATTGTTGGATCACATTTCACTTCTAATGTTGAAACGAAGTCAGACCAGGGAACCTGATTAAGCCACACTCCATCCACTACCTTTAATTGCCCTTAACGCTACATAGCCAATAGTATGTCTAGGGTGTGTCAAGTTAGTCGATTTGTATTTACCTTGATCTAATGTGTGAATACGGTTAAGGTCAATTGGGACTTCGACTCGCATTCGTTAAAGAACATGACTAAAATGGTTGATCGTGGGGTGTCTATGGAAAAGACTGCACTTATAGATTTCTTATTCAAGCCCATTGCTTCAGTTCCATCTCCATGTGTGTGTACATGTGATTGAATCGGTTAGTCGTCTCAGCCTTTTCCAACAGTTACTCCAAAGTTGAACCTTTGCTTATCATGTCTCAGCTGTTTCGAGTCACGCTACCTGACCTAATGAACGAAAGCAACTGAAAACCGTCGGTGTGGTGTCTGTACCAGCGAACGATTAAGTTTAGCAAGTGATAAGAAAAACTGCATGTGCAGAAATTGTTCGCTTTATCAATTTATAAAGGCAGCGCACATCTACCTAAGAAAAAAACAGCTTAATGTTTCTGTAGCATAGCGAATGTTTCATCTTACACTAAAGGGTGTTAATTTTAATTAGTTATTCAAATAACGCGATGCAATTGACTATTTCTGTCGTGGACAATGCGGACGTATCTGCTTCTTTTATCCTCACCCTTCTTGGTCCGTCTGTAAACAACTCGACAGTATTACAGATCACCATAATTGGGTTTTTGAACACGGTTGTACTGTTTTCCGTTGTTCTTATCTGATGCTGTTCTGCGCTGTCCACTGTTTCACGCGGACGCAGCACTGAAATAAATACTCGAACAACCTTGCGATTTCCACCCACGAGCTTGCTGTATGGAAACCGGTCATAAGCAGCTGAGGCTTAGTCGGGCGAGAAAAGAGCTCCGACTCTTCTCTGATCACTCTGAACAAGGACGATACTGTGAACTGGCGTGTTATTGTGAAGTCGTTAATCTGAAACTCCTGTTTAATTCTCACACGATCCGATCCCACACTCGCCGCTTTTTGTCACATTGCTGAACATATATCAAGCGGCGATCCTTCTCTAAATGCTTACTGAAGACGCATATTTTATTGAGGCCTGTTAAGACCGTCATTTTTATGGTGATGACATCTTTCTATGCATTCACAAAATTTAAGATTGATATATATATATATATATATATATATATATTGCCTGAATTATTGTACCATATCATCCTACTTTGTTCACGTACGGTCCTATATAAATACCTCCCCTATGAAAATAACTAAGAAAAATCGATACTTATTCTAAACACAACGCAGTAGCAATGTAACATTGACTTATAACAAAATCCATTGATTAGGTGAGCTGAATAATTAACTAACATAATTTTAAATGAACATTACTACAATGATACAGCATTTGAAAAATCTGAAAAAAATCATTCGTGCTACTTGTTTAAAACTTACTCTCTCTCTCTTTGTGTCACAATCAGCTTATCATCCACTTTTAAACTGCGCACTTGCCTGGTTTCATGTTGATTTTTAAGAGCATTCAAAAACATCACCAACCTCATTGGCACATTTTCACTACCCCATTGCGATTCGTGTAACGATTTCGACCGCAAGTCATCTTTTTGTCCCAAATTTTGTGCGCCTGTACTGCTGTGATGATTGTTGGGTTCGTTTTTCGCCTTGCACACATGCACACTGATGTTCCGGTCGCTTTATGCTAATTGTGCATATGCTTGTTGTGCTGTGGAAATGATGCTTGCCAGAATCGAAGGCATTTTGACCACTCGACCACATTTCTCCCATTGGTTAATCCCCGAATCCGTTTACCCCACACGGGTTCTGGTGCAGTTGGCAGTTTGGTAAGATTTTATCATTTTATTGCACTGGCCAGAATTTTGGGATTACTCTTCTGTTTTTCGAACTGGGATTTAATTAAACGGACGTGAGATATCCGTTTCATATGCCTGGCACTACATTTTGATGGCTTTCGGCTGTTTCGGGTTAAAGGAGTCCAATGAGTGCAATTTCGCGCTTGAAAATAGTTATATTTTTGTTAATTCATCTTCTGTGGATAGTAGCGATTTGTTAACGGTACCTGTTTTGAATTCTTCGAGCGGTTGTCCGTCCACTTCAGCACAACATTCTACCCGATCCAGTCATGCTCGTTCTTCGGCCATTTCTAAATTCGCTGCGTGCATTTCAACTCTTCCCCATAAAACAAAACCAGGAGCCAAAGATTCGGATACAAAAGTCTGTCCGCCATTCTTTGAAAGATTAGATTCCTTTCAAGATTCTCCTGTTTGTTCAAATCACACTGATCGTTCACGGGCCTTTAGTTGTCTTGTTCGCAGTCAATCCGACTCCACATGCTTATCTATGAAAGCATCTCCAAAGTGCCAGATAACCTCAACCGAATTGGAAACTCTCAACCCGACGGATTATTCTGCACACCACTGTAAAACATCCAATGGTCAGAATGGTGGCCTTTGTGAACCAGAATCGATTGTATTTCGATATTCCGCTACTGAGTCCAAACAAGACGCGTATACCTCTGATCGCACATGTCCGGTTACCGATTCTTCGTCTCAATCCTCTTCTACTAAAATTCCCACATCTTTGCCTCCTTACTCCTCTGGCAATTCATCCATTCGTCAAACGTATCAACTTATTTGTCGCGATGGAATGCAGCGGTATGAGTATGTTTCTCAGCTCACGCTCGATACTCCTTGTGACTCTGAACACATGTCATCTTATTCTGACACATCCGTCACAGATTCCCAAACCAAGTTGCCTTTAAATAGTTCTGCCGATGACTGGGACCCATGTAAGCCCTTTTTTGTTAAGTTACTAACCTTTCATTTAATGTTCGTAATCATTAGACGTACGCAAACGTGTGAGTAAAGATAGATAGATAAGTAGATAGTTAGTTAGATAGATAGATAGATAGATAGATAGATAGATAGATAGATAGATAGATAGATAGATAGATAGATAGATAGATAGATAGATAGATGGATTGATAGATAGATAGATAGATAGATAGATAGATAGGTGGATGGATGGATGGATGGATGGATGGATGATAGATAGAATGGATGAATGGATGGATATAGATAGATAAATAGATAGATAGGTGGATGGATGGATAGATAGACAGGCAGATAGATAAATAGATTGATAGGCAAATGTATCACCTGAAATTATTCTCTAGTTGTAGCGCTTCCAATATCGCTGTTGCCTTCCGTGGGTTTAGGTAAAAACCTCAATCGCAGCTGTATTCGTCCTTACCCAACCTGCTTGAACACCTCAGTTTAATATGTCTGTTGTAATAACTCTCGTATATTAGCTGGCTTTACTCTCAATTCCCTTAAACGAAACTTTGAATAGTGCTGATTATCTTCCAGTTAAACTGATTATCTGGCTGTCTTTATCGATACTGTCGCCATCTGGGCACATAATAACCTGCTGCTTGTATGTGTCACCGGTTTGTTTACACTTGCTTTTTCGGAAAATGTTAACCCCTTTCACACTCTCTATTAATCATCTATCTAAATATTTTTTTACCATAATTGTATGACACTCAGAAATCGGTGTGGTGCGTGTGAGTGATGCGGCTTCACATTTCGCGTTTATCCCGCTAGCAACATAAACAGCTTTCCTTGTGAATCGTGGCCTTATCTGTATGTCGCTCGCATTCTTCTACCCAACTACAAAGGAGACACTTGTGGTGGCGCATTTTGGGTGAAAACGGTTCGCATTATTGAATGGCTATTTGAAGTGAAGTGTGCAATGCCTTATTTATCTCGCGTTCTAACTCTTTCAAACGGGTATCGCTTCTCGTTCCGAACGGACTTGAGTGCTTTAGTGCATCTCATTTCGCCTCTGATTATTTATCCATTGATTCGCTTAGTGCTGGCGCGTACACAAATTCTGGTGGCATCAGCACTAATAGTTGTTTTTTTTCACTTACTGGACAGATTATTGATCCGTTGCTCCCATTCGCACATAACCCCCCGACTTGCTTCTTGCCTGTATCGTGCTGTTTGCCTTTGCAAATCGGAGACATTAAGGTTGATTCCACGATCTGTGAAACGATCTTGTAACTGTAAGCAAAGTTAAACATTTGAAACCATGTTTCAGTTTGATCGGTAGGACATAAACGAGAATTTCGGCCCAGGGAATGTTCCCTATCGTTCCTCCACGAAACGCACTTGACTTTCATTGCAACTGGCTGCCTGCAAAACGAACATCTATTGGTTAGTGGCGAGTCCAGGTCAGTCAGTTAAACCGTTAAGTGGAACACTTCAATAATCGCATCTCAATTAGCGCATTTAACAAAGCTAGCCAACCTGAAAGTCAAATGATCGATCGCTTTTAAGTGTTATCATCGAATCGTTGCTGTCCGTTCGCCATTAATGACCTTGATGTGCGTACTTGTGAGAGGAAAAAGTTGAACGATCCACTTGCTCTCACTCATTCATGTTCTGGTATAGTGTGGCAGTACACTCGCAGTTCTACCTCATGGTGGTTCCAGCGATTTTATTGGATTGATTTTATGAGCTACCAGTTATTGATCCCCTACTATCTTACACTTGTTTTTATTGTAGGTTTTTCTCCGCTATTTGAGCTATAATCTCATTCAAAACGTTTACAACGACTTGGACCAGCACTGCTTGTTTTGCGTGATTGCTCCGCAGTTAACCGTTGCTTTGCTCTCGTTTTTGCTTGCACTTCGTCAGATCTCTTCACCTCATAGTTTCGCTTTTAACTGCTTCCTTATCGCATTTCCGAATACATGTATACCATTTTATTAGCGCCTTGCGTGCTTGTCTCGGGATCACTTTGTAGTTTTATATTCGAACATCGTGGTTCTTTGCAAGAACCCTATTTAACAGTGGCATCAACGTATACATTTGCTTACCACTTTACCACTGTTTCAAGGCTCGTTCTACCTGAATGAGGTCTACATTGATGACGTCAAACAGCCAGAAACATCATGATGATGATGATGATCATAAAATCACAAGCCTTACCCAGGCAAAATGCCACACAGCCATAGACTGCACGTTGGCCAAGAGACTGTCAGGTTAACCAGGCCTAGACAGATGTTAGAAAAGAAAATAGCATTAGCGGTGTTTCCACATGCAGCTCTCTACCAGTGACAATTCACTTTAGCAAGGTGCTAGAAACCGGTTGTGGTGTGTAAGACATGGGATGTGTATTGTATATTGTTCATAGAGTAATTCTTTGAAAATGCGACTGTTTTTCGATGTCCAACTGCCGTAGGCTATGCGGTTCAGCCAAGCTCGAAATGTTTTGTAGACCGGGTTTAGACACTGGTTTGACATTCTATTACGCGAGTTCTCTTCTGGATAATATCACGCCCATAAAATAACCAGACCCTCTTTTTCGGCGAAAGTCCCTTGTTTGCTCAACTTTTCTCTGACATTTGTTGACTAATAGCGCGCGCCGTGTGAATTCTTTTGTAGTTGTAGCTTTCATAAATCCCGGGTAATATGACCGAATTTCGTTCTCCATAGTGGCCACTCGTTTGTTGCACTTTTTAAATTCCGATGTTTTGCTCAACGTATTTTAACTTCTTTGTCTGGTCTTCAATACCATAAAAATCGCTCCATCTCAAAACGCGACTTGATCGATCACTGTAAACTAGAGTTCGTTCTTGTCTGGTTCAGGGTCAATTTTAGTCTGATTTTCGACGGTCTTATCAGTTTCACACTATTTTGTTTAGCCTATTGGTTTACCTACTTATAAAGGTGGAGGTCAACTAACTTGTCTGATTGCTCTCTCTATCTAATGTGTATCGACGTAAGTTCTGTGTGTGATGCTTGAACGAAATACCCCTATTTGCATGCATTTTCATCACACACACCCACCCCGCAATTGGCTTCATCTTAGTTGGAACGGTACGATCAGGATCTGCGTATCTTGAAGCAGTGGAGAAGTGGTAAACCAAGTTTGAGTTTTAAAACCACTGTTGGATAAGTCTGGTATGCTCGACCTGTGCGTGTCGCTGTGTGCTTTCTGAACTTGTTTAATCCAACGTGACAATCACCTGCATCTCGTCTCGTTTGCAGCAAATCCTACATTCTGAACTTGATATCCCCCAGATCCCCATTCTCAATTGAGCTTGACTCAAGGCTTGCTCATCCCTAGTATACACATGCTATTCGTTTTTACTTCCTGGTTTTAAGTTGGTCATTTGCTCATAAATGAATGAATGGTCTAAGCTGTATACCATCTTTCTCTTAATCATCTGCCCAACTTTGATGATAATTACCGTCTGTTCCCGCAACTCTTTACTCGGCAGGTGCATCAAACTCCCCAGGGAAATCGAAACTTAAAGCTCATCTAGTCGCTTGTCCAACCAACAATCCCGCTGTCTACAATCGAACCACCTCCGATGACAGCCCATCCAGTATTAACACTTCGACAAATCGTTCGAAGGACAATTCCCGTAGCATAACAACTGCGCCGACGTCCGCTAGATTCCCACCTAGACCAAATGCCGCTGCCACTCGCTCGTCCAGTTCCATTTCCAAAGCAAGCATGCTGATCACTGTGCCGCACCAGACGAATTCACCTGCCGGCACTTCCTCACGCTTTGGCGAAACAATCGCGCCCTCCAAGCCAGCTGCCCCTCTGCCTATTCGCAAGCACCATACAATGTCTCCACCGATCCACTTACAAGCGACTGTTCACCAAAGTGCACAAAACCCGTCGTCGTTGAACGCGACGTCAGACTTATCCCGAAAGCTCACAAACACCAACTCAAAAGTACGTAATTATGCTCACATTTACTGAGACTTCCTTCACCTACGTGTGCGAGTAGCCATCATCATCAGCAAAGACAGCATTACACCGGTAGCGCGTACCGAATGCTTAACTGCCACACAACCATGAAAAAGTAAAAGCCTAAAAGACGGGGAATGGTGGGACTTAAATAGCTATGGAATCTATAGAAGAGTAAGCACAAACAAACTGGATAGAGGTGCCTACACCTCGAATGGAACATGCATTCAAACAAGTTTCCTGAACGAGTAGAGCGATGTCAGCATGGCAGCTTCCTTGCGGCTTTCACTGTCATGCATCATAACAAGATTTCATTGTTCCTCTACAAGGTTAAGCAAGCACTCCAGGAAGATGCTTAGTGCAAGACCGCCATTGAATACGGTTTCGGGACATATCCTGAAGCGTAACTAGCCATTGCGATATCTGATCGCGGGGACACCAGCCTGGAAGACGCACTGCGCCTACTTTGGAAAGGTTACTCGTAAGGGTTTTTAACTGCCTCTGCCATGCGACGGTTGAGTAGCCATCCGTTTCAATTTATGTACTGCTGATTCTTTGAAATGACCCTGCATTCGTGAATGCTATCAATTATCTACCCTGGCTGGAAATGATGTGATTACTACGTTTCGTCAACTACTGTATTTGTGATCAGACACTGTACTGAATCCATTCCATCCCATCGACCCACTGCGACTGAGCTACTGTCGTAAAGTCTGCCGTAGTATCAATCGCTATTCATTCCTTACATGGGTTCATAGGTTAATTATGATGCGTGTGAAATCCTTAACTTGCACATGGGCCAAGATATTGTCAAGTCTTTTCTCCGGCCTAGACAGATATATCGGACGTGTCGTCGCATAAAGTTCTTCATTGTTAGCAAGAACCTTAGCGTGGCGTTACAGTAGTACCAATCAATTGCTCATTATGTATTCCAGGAGATAGTTGAACTAACACTTTGTATGACGGACGCATGAGTGAATGAATGAATGAATGAATGCACAAGCCTGACCCAGGCGAAGTTCCGCACAGTCATAGACTGCACGTGGGCTAGGATACTGTCAGGTTGCCCACGCCTAGACAGATATGAGAAAGAAAATGGAAATGGTAATGCCAGGGAGACTCCAGCGTGTTTCTGCATGCAGCTGACTACCGGAGGCAAATCAATTTAACACGGTGTTAGCCACACAGCACAGAAGTAGTGCACGATTGTATATCCTGATATAATTAACTAAAGTGCATAGGGGGTAATCGTCCTGATGAGTCCGATTCGATTTCGGGAAGTCAAGGACAGGTAGACTGATTTTGGGATTTTGATCACTCTATCGTCCATCACTAACGACCCGCATGAGAGGACACGCTGGAAGCTGTCTAGTTCAAGCTCGACGTCGGCCAAAGGAGGCCAACAACCTCTATGTACCGTTGTGATATGGAAGCCCACGTGCTATCTACCATGACTTTGCGCCACTTCCTGTGCACCCAGGCTTATGATTTCTCCTATACTTTTTCCGGTACGTTCTGTTGAAGAACTTCGAAAGTTTTAGGTGGATATTACGTTTGTCCTTCCGAGTTTGAATGGCATAGTTAGCCCAACACCTATTTGTACCCTTTTCATCTGTGGCTCCTTTGGCTAGCCTGATGTGACTTTCGACTTGCAATCGAACAGTTGCACATTTCAGGAAATATGGCTATCCCAGATTCCCACCGTATACCGTTGTAATATGGATACAATCAATAGCTGAGATAATAACCGTGTCAGTCTAGTACCCTGTCCAATGGGTTAAATATCACTTCGTGATGAAAATGTCAGAGATAAGCCTGGCCTGATAATGATGAAAAAACTCGGCTCCAGCGCTTTCCTGTCGAATTTCCGCTCATACTTCGCTGTGCACGCTCTTTCTGATGCATCCGTCCAGTTATCGATCGCACCCATGACGTGCACTGTCTGATTTCACCCGATATTATGTGCGGTTGAGTGACTAATGACGCCACAACATACCCCTCACACAGTCATCATCGACATCAGTGACGAAATCGATTGCGCGGATTCGTGTGATTTTCTCTCGCCATTTGTAGCCACCGCCAAATTTCGGACAAACGCAACAGGACACTCTGTGCGGGTGGATGCGTGCCAATTGGTGGTATGTGTGCGTTGCTCGGTGCCGCGAGGCTATCCAAGCCCCATTCGTGACAGGCCCGTTCGCTCCGAGTATCCAATCCGACCTTGATATTCAGCTGGTTGTCCAGTGAAATGGATGCAGCCCAAAATTATGTCCTGGCTTCATGATGATGAATGGTATTTCTGTGGTTATACGTAGGCAGTGAATAACCTTCAGTGACGAAACTGACTGTGAAATTTGTTAGATTTTTGCTATTTGTGAACAAGTTGGATTCATTGATTTGGTTTTGACCAAAGGATGGGGTGCTAGTTTAGTTTAAGGATTATACGTAAGGCAGTTAATAAGGTAGATAGGGCAGAAATCTCCACAGTCTGGCGCTCAGCAGTGATGCGAACATAAATAGTTCCTGCAATCGATTGGAATATGTTTGGGACCGATCGTGTATTCATAATGCAAAGAAATTTGAGTGCAATCGGTTTTTGGGTAACGTTTCACTTCCTGATCATTCCTACGAGAAGCGACACACTGTAGGCGTACTATAGGCTGTTTCTTTTCCTTTTACAATTGTTTGACCTTGACCGTATTAGTTTTGTACTTTTACGCACGTGGACCAGTGTCAACCGACCTTGACCGTAGTGGGCGAATCAACCAGTGATTCTAGTCATGCATACGAGACGTAGGCTTACTATAGGCTGTTTTACGGTGATGGTGGGTTGACTGCTACTTAGTCATGTTCCCTGTCCCGACTATCACCCTTGGTCTGACGAAGCTTTTGTGTCAGAAGTGAAACGTTACCCTAAACCTGCGCTCAAATTTCTTTGCAATAATCTATCTCCCTTTTTACTTGATAATTACTAATATTCCGCCCGTTTTGAAGCGTACAATTCTTACCTTACCAGATGATTGCCAACCCGACTTTATCACAAGCCACTGTTGTTCGCGCCCCTTCGTTCAACACGAATGCCATGTCCAATCAACCAGCTAGCACGGTTTCCGTCTACGCGAATTCAGGCCCCGACAGATCAACCGCGGATAATCATGACCCAGCTGGCAGTTCCAAAATGACCTTGACAGAACTGCGCTCGTTTGCTGAACGTCAACGACAATTGCTGGCTAAACAAACCCAGCAGTTACAGGCCAAAGAAGAGAGACTCGCTTGGTTACGGTCTGCTCGCGCCCAGATGTCGGAAGAAGCCTCTGATGTGAGTCGATGCGAAATTATGATATTTGTTAAACCTAATTTAATTAATTGATTAATCAATTTAAAAACTCGGTTCCAGGCATACACCTCTCAGTCATATACTGCACATGGGCTGAGATACTGTTAGGTTGCCATGCTTGAATATTAGGAAACTAAGATGTCAGTGATAGTCCGGCGTGCTTCTAATACATCTCACTACCGATGGCTACACAATATAACAAAGTTTTATCTCTTACACACCCGTCTCATTGGTTGGAAGTAGTATGTAGACTGGGGTGATGCTTAATTTTCTTTGCAACGACATTCCTCAACGGTTTTTCCAGCCTTCACTTTTCACTGTCGCACATTTTACCCATTCGTTAGGTGTGTATATAACCGTTTAATTTCTTAGCCAATGTCATTTCATCACTACCTGTTATGTTGATGGGTACCGGGTCTTAGCTGCAGTCTCACATTCCTATGGTTCTGTTAAAGTTTCATGTTATCGATATCTACTGAAGATAAAGGCCCAACCATAACAGCATTGGAACCTAGACCTTCTGACCTTTAAGTAAACAGGTTACCGCAAATTTACAGGAAGGCAGCGATGTTGTTCTAGATAATCATGGTTTAAACTCCGTGGCTTTGTCATCTGGCTTCGATTTGGTTCACATCAGGCGATGCATCATTACCTGTTACTCCCTTAGTGTTCCCACAATCGGTGTAATTCGTTTCAGCTATTTCATCGCAGGACTAATCGACATAATCAGTGAAACGTTTTGAAATTGATCTTGTCGACATTTTTCAAAGTCTGTCTACCCACACCATTGGGTCCAGTCCGTTTTCGCTTATCAGTCTCTATTCCTTGCACCTATATCCTGTGAACTTTGGTCTGTTGAGTATCCCTTCATGTTAAATGCCAGTCCTTCCAGGAATTCTCTAACACCCCGAGTTTCTTTCTCCACTCTCTGTTCTGTGTTGCTTAGATGCACATGTCTTGAGGTGTACCTCGTTTTATCCTCTGTAGTTTTGTCTCGAATGTCGTATTCCATTTTTCCCCTCCGCCGTGTAGAATACCGTCGGACTTGTTACAACATCGAAATAAACCTATTTTCATCCGTTGTCAAGTGGAGTGCCTAGAAAGTTGTTATGAAAGCATGACCCTTAAAAGCCGCAGGACTGTCATGCTGATAATCGGTGCTCCCTCGTTTCACACGAACTTGTTCGAATGCGTGTTCATTCGAGTGTAGGCACCTTCATCCCAGTTTTTTTGTATCACTCTTCGATAGAATCCGTAAGCTGTTTAAATCCCACCTCTTCCCCCAGCTTTCAGGATTTTATTCTTTCATGGTTGTATACTACCGGTGCAATACCATACATAATTATGATGAAGTAGCTATTTGCACCTAAATTTTTCATTCCTTTAAACCTTGCTTCGTATGTGCCGTGCTTGGTGAATTGATGGTTTCCCCCGCCAGCTACCCTTAACTTTCATATCACCGTTGACTCAGTAGATCGTTTATTTCATTTTATCCCACGCCGATACATTTTAATTGAATGTCACCCTCATTCTAACGCTGAAGTAACTATTTTCACGATCATTTGCCAGTCTGTTTTTTCTAAAAAATAATATATCGCAAGCAGCA
>JACCGJ010001007.1:0-47241 GCA_013407085.1 Atriophallophorus winterbourni
TGTAAATCGCCAGGTGAGGATGGAATTTCCGTTGAACTTATTGAAGCCTGTGCCGACGTATTATTATCTCCGCTACATCGGCTGTTTTGTTCGATCTGGGAGACGGAAGTTTTCCCATCAGACTGGGGGATGTCTATCATTCTACCACTGCCGAAACGTGGAGATAAATATGTGTGCTCCAATTACCGCGGAATAAGTCTAATCGACACCGCTGCTAAAGTGTTTGCAACGCTCCTGCTTAATCGGTTCTCCGCCGAAAGAAATCTGCGCACCAGAGTTAACCAAGGTGGATTTCGCCCTGGGATCGGTTGCGTAGATCAAATATTTACTTTACGCAGGATCCTCGAGCACCGTGCACGGTATCAACAGCAAACGATAGCTTGCTTTATTGACTTCCGCGCCGCCTTCGACTCCGTAGACCGTGGTTGTTTATGGGACCTCATGCTATCGGATGGGGTTCCATTAAAGCTCGTCAACCTAATCAGAGCCTATTACAGCTCTACAAGGGCACGGGTTCGTGTCTACGGTGAAGAATCGCGTGAATTTAACTTGCACACAGGAGTCAGACAAGGTTGCCCGCTATCGCCGGTTATGTTTAACTATGTCGTAGACTGGATAATGAACCAGGCGTTAACGGAGTATCAAGGGGTGCAAATTTCAACGGATCTATGGATTTCCGACCTTGACTACGCTGACGATATAGTCGTTCTGGGCGACAATACCGAAATACTGCAAAGCGTTTTAGACCGCATTAGTGCCACTGCCGCGAAAGTCGGTCTTGAGATAAACGCGGCTAAGACCAAGGCATTTTTTTATTCCGACCCACCAGGCATCCAGCCACTTCGCGTCCAGGGTTGTCCGATCGAATACGTTCCAGTCTTTAAATACCTCGGCTCAAGTATATTGCCCAATGGTCAGGCGAAAGATGAAGTGAAGTTAAGGGTCGATCGTGCTCGTAGTTGCAGTTGAAAGGCACCCTTTGGCGCAAGCCCGGGATCAGCCTAAAAACTAAGACGCGTGTTTATCAAGCAGCGATCCGCCCTGTACTGCTTTATGGATGCGAGACATGGCCTCTAAGGTCACAGGATGTACGCACATTAGAAGTGTTCGACCATTGGTGCCTTAGGGTAATCTTGGGCATCCGATATACTGACCGAGTATCTAACGCAGCCGTACGAGAGCGTTGTAGCGGACTATCTCCACTTTCCGCTCACATACAACGGCGAAGGCTGCAATGGTTTGGCCACGTCCTCCGAAAGACAGACACAGCACTTCCAAAAATCGTCCTCGACCCCAAACCCGTTCGCACCTGGCGTCGGCGGCAAGGTGGTCAAGTGAAAACCTGGCTGTCAACTGTGAAAGAGGATGTAGACACCCTGGGTCTGCGTACCGTCTACGGAGTTCGCAGGTGGGAACGAGACTGGATCACGATCTGCAACGATCTCGCCTCCGATCGACGTGCGTGGGCTAGTGCGATCCGAGAGACATCAATGGAAGCCGGCTCATCCCACGCGTGGAGCAACCGCACAAAACGTATAAAAGTAAGTAAGTACTCCAGCGTGTACTCGCATGCAGCTCACTACCGTTGGCCAATCAATTTAGCACGATGTTAGCCGCACAGCACAGAAATGCTGCACGAATGCACATCCGTGCACTTAGTAGTAGGTACTTGTTTCACTGCATGAAACCGAGCCTCTATTTTACTCAGTCGTTGTGCCAAGATTGCATAGCCCGGATCACTAGGTAGACCCCTCGACGTCACGTCTGCATAAGTTTTATTCATTCCCGACTGTTGAGTAATCGGGGTTGATGGCGACGAAACGGCGAGTTCATGCACGTTTGATATATCATCGGTACTAATTCCATATCCATCGCGGGTAAGCTGTCCACGGTTTCTAAAATTTGCAGTATATTAGAACCACTAGCTATCCTTCTTGACCCTAGTTACGTGTTAGACTCTGATCTACTTCAACAAACGGGTCGATTCATAGAGTCGCTGACCTCAATAATTGAGCAGCGTCGGAACCGAGCTAAAAACATTTTTCTTCTCAATGCAGACGACAGATACCCTTTAGTGAACCTTAAAAAGATAGTAATGTCTCGATATGGCCTCCCCCTAGATTTGGCATTTGTAACTAGACTTAGAAAATCTTTTAACAGTAGTTAAGCTCCGGTTTTAATAAAACATGTTGACGAAAATTATGCGTTGCATATCCTTGATAATCAACATGTTTTTGAAATATTTGCCTCAATTTTCCCATGAAATGATCAGGCCTGACAACACAACCTTACAACGCAAATGCCTTCCCAAGCGTTGAAACGTAGTGGAACCCTCGACAAATATCCCCAATTTAATAGACCTGGATGATGTCGTTGATAATTCCACATCGACTTCTGTTTAATTATCAACGACAACATCCAGGTCTATTAGATTGGGGATATTTGTCGAGCGTTTCACGACGTCGGAACGCTTGCGAAGGCATTTGCGTTGCAAGGGTATGTTTTCTGGCTTGATCAACTCATGGGAAAATTGTAGCAAAGATTTCAAAACTTGTTGATTATTAAGGATATGCAACGTATAATTTTCGTCAACATATTTCATGAAAATAGGAGCACAACTACTGTTAGAAGATTTTCTAAGTCTAGTTACAAATGCCGAACCTAGGGGGTGGCCATATCGAGACATTACTATCTGTTTAATGTCGACTAAAGGGTATCTGTCGGCTACATTGAGAAGAAAAATGTTTTTAGCTCGGTTCCGACGCTGCTCAATTATTGAGGTCAGCGACTCTATGAATCGACCCGTGTGTTGAAGTGAATCAGATACCAACACGTAACTAGGGTCAAGATGAATAGCTAGGGGTTCTAATAGACTGCAAATTTTGGAAACCCTGGACAGCTTATCCGCGATGGATATGGTATCAGTACCGATGATATATCGAACGTGCATGAACTCGTCGTTTCGTCGCCATCAACACCGATTACTCAACAGTCGGGAGTGAATAAAACTTATGCAGACGTGACGTCGAGGGGTCTACCTAGTGATCCGGGCTATGCAATCTTGTCACAACGACTGAGTAAAATAGAGGCTCGGCTTCATGCAGTGAAACAAGTACCTACTACTGAAAATGCTGTTGGATCTGCAGTCTCAAGGGTGCCACATTTGGATTCTCGGAAGCGATGCGTGATTATGGTGAATGCTCGCGAGCAAACTGGGGACACGGCTGAGATACGTTTACAGCAAGAGCGCACTTTCTTACAATCCAATTTTTCAAGGCTATTTAATTAAATGGATGACGCTTGTTTGCGTTACCATTATTTCTGCATTCCGACTTAGCCCGGAAGAAGGAGGGGGATAAACCGCGGACACTGAAAATTCTTTTAGCTTCGAATGAGCAAGTCCAAGTCGTACTAAGACGCGTTCATCGTCTTAAGGGAGAGCCGTTCAAGATACTACGTGACTTGTATCCTGAGGATATAATTAAAATGAAAACAGCCACCCAATAATTGCGAGCACGTAGAGAAGCCAGCGGGGTATACCTTTATATAGTGGAGGAGGAGACCACACATTCGTTGGAAGCCGCTGTCAATCCTACCACACTTCATCCTTCTGTGAAGAGATTTCAAGTCTTGCTTTTCAATGCAATTTGACGGTATCTTATCCCGCGTGCAGTCTGACTGTGCTGCACCTTGCCCGGATTAAGCTTGTGCTTTCATACCATACTGTTGGCGAAAGCCATATATAATTGCCGTTACGGAATCTTGGTAAACAGTTGATGTATCTGATATGGAGTGCGCGCTATCACGCTATACGCTTTTCATAAGTGACAGAGTATCTCCGAGATCTGCCGGTGGAGTTGCCGTATACTTTAAAGAGCACCTTACTCTGGAAGTATTAGAAAGGTTTTAACATGATGCTGGAAATGCCGAAAGCATCTGGTGAAAAGGTAAAGTCTATCGCTGGGGCTGCATCACTTGGGGTCATTTACCACTCACCTGGCGATTGCGTTCCTGCCTTATGTTTTCAAATAAAACGGCATGGTATCACTGGCGACTATATCGTTCTTGAAGATCTGAATGCTCCCAATATCATCTGGAAAGATTTAGTTTCGAGGGGTTAACCGTTTCAACAAGAATTCCTAGATACGATTTTGGAGCTGAATATGGTGCAGAATGTAAACGATCCTACGAGGATATGTGTCGGACAAGTTCCTTCGATATTGGATTTGGTGGTCACACCCAGATTTTCCGATGTTACGAATATATCGATCGAGACCCCGATTGGTTGCAGCGATCACTGCTCTTTAGGGTTCGTTCGGAATAGAAGTCTTCAACCGAGAATATGAACGCATGCTCGGAGAAATTATCACTACTGGAAATTAGACACAAAGAGTCTAATAATGTCTGCAGACTCGATTGACTGGTCACTCCCTCCATCGAATGTTGATACCAGTGTGTTGGACTTTTTGGGTAAAATCAGATCGCTTGAAAATCATGACCCATTGATGAACGGGAGAACCCCCGCTAAGTGGTTTGATAACATTATTCGTAAATACACGAAGAAAAGAAAGCGGTTACGTTGGAAGTTATCTTCTAGCGGATGCACCAATGACTATGTAGCCTACAAAGTTAGCCGCAACAAGTGCACCTACCTAAAAAGAGAAAAAGGGGATAATTATGATACTCGTTTGGTGGGCAAAGCCAATTCAGTGCCGAATCGCTTGTTTGCGTACACTATATGTAGAACTGAAGCATCTCAACGAGTACCTTACTTCAGATCTATGAGAGGTTCGGCTGAACATGAAGATGAACATAAAGCAGTTCTTCTTGCCGCTCAGTACAGTTCGGTTTATACAAAGGAGACGTTACCAATTCCACTGCTTCATGAAAGTAGCGCCAAAATGTCGGATATATTGATCTCGCCAGAGATGGTGCAGTATTTACCTGAAAGACTCGATGTACACTCAGCACCTGGTCAGGACGGAATACACCCAATGCTTTTAAAGGTATTGTCGGGGATCATACACAAACCACTGGCGCTAATCTTTAATTATCATCATCATCATCATGAATCACAAGTCGAGAGCCAGAAAAAGTGTCAAGCAATATGAAGTAGGAAAAGCAGATAAGCAAGCGCGTGAAAAAAGGAAAGCAGGCAAACGGAATATGCAAAAGCAAATGCGTAGTTTCAGTGAATGCGATTGTGTGATTTTTGGTTGTTGTTTTTCATCAAATAATATCGGATTAAAAAATTATGACACATAATGAAATACACCACCGCCACTGACTTCGGTTTGCAGCCATATCTCGTAACTATTAAGTGGAGCTTTTGGACTCCACCCAGGCAAACGAATACGCCCAACTGAGACTAGCGCTACGGTGAGCTTCTTCATCCCAACGCGCCACGTCATGGACTGGCCACCCGGTCGTTTCTTCCAGCTTCTGCCAGGCTTTGCGAATAAAACGCGGTATGGTAAACGGTGAGGAGGTATTCTTAAAACATGCCCCAACCATCGCAAACGAGCAAGCATCAGCATTTCTCTCAGTCCATGGCCACCTGGTCCTAACACCCGCTTGCAGACATCTATATTTGTAACACGGTGCTGCCACCGAATGCAAGCAATTCTACGCAGGCAACGCGTATCAAAAACAGAAAGCCGACGGACATCTTCCGCTCGGATAGACCAGGTTTCGCAGCCATAAAGGAGTGTAGCACGCACCACTGCGTTGTACACTCGGCCTTTAGTATGGAGTGAAACATCGCGTCGACGCCACAGGTGGCGAAGGTTAGCAAACGCTGCACCCGCTTTGCGAACACGATGTGAGATCTCGTCCTCGACACAACCTCCAGCGGAGATACAACTGCCAAGGTAAACAAAGCTGTCGACCAATTCAAGATTGACATCGCACACAGTTAGGTTTGGAAGAGAGCCGCTCCAATCCTGGGTAAGTGTTTTACACTTGTTAGGCGCAAAGCACATGCCATACCTTGAAGCTTCAAGTGCCAGGCGGTCCAGGGCTTGTTGCATTATATGAGGGTCATCTCCCAGAAGTGCGATGTCATCGGCATACTCTAGATCGGTCGCTCGCTCACCCGGCAGAAGTTCAACACCTGTGCCCACCAGGCCAGCTAAAGCTTTTCTCAGGACATCGTCGATCGCGAAGTTAAAAAGGAACGGCGAGATAGGGCAGCCCTGCCGCACCCCGCTGGAGATATTGAACGAGGACGACAATTGTCCGTACGCTCGAACCCTGTCCGAAGTTTGGCAATATAATGCTTTCAAGATCCAAACATACTTCTCGGGCACTCCATGTCTCAGTAGACAGTTCCAAAGACTTTCAAGATCGATTGAATCGAATTCCGCTCGGATGTCAAGGAATACCACGATAGTTGGTTTACGAAAAGTGTGGCGTTGCTCCAGTAACTGACGGGGTGTGAAAATTTGATCTATGCACCCTCGGCCGGAACGAAACCCAGTTTGCTCCTCACGGATTTGCTCTTCCCGTTTGGTACTCAATCGATGAAGCAGAATGGACGCCAGTATTTTAGGAGATACTGAAATGAGACTGATACCCCGATGATTTTCACAGGAATTGCGCAGTCCCTTTTTGAAAATAGGAGCAATTACTGATTCTCTCCAAGGGATCGGAACGCGTTCCTCAGCCCATATGTTGGGTTTTAAAAGCGCTGTTCGCCAACATATGCAGCAGCACATTGGTCAGCCCACTTAAAGTTTGCGGAGACTACGATTCCTAGGCCCTTAGTAGACTTTACCCTACGGAACTCCGTGTAAGCTGAGGGCATAGACACAATCATGATGCCTGCCAGTGTAGAGAGCAAGTGACTCTTATCTAGGTTAAGGGGAAGGTCCCACTTACCCGTCCATGCTGTTACAGCTTCCACATCACTTATCAGATCGGAGTTATCCGACCTACCGACAATTTTAACGTCGTCAGCAAACATATAACAGGGTGAGCGCAGTCGGTTGGCTAGATCATCAATGAAGATGAGGAACAGCAACGGCCCCAAGATTGAGCCCTGGGGAACCCCACTCGTTACATGCGCAATTGCGGAGTAAGTATTATCTACCCTGACAGTAAAGGAACAGTCGCTAAGGAATGCTCGAATCCAGCTCACAAGGTTCCATGATACTCCTATGGCTGAGAGTTTGAGAAGCAAGAGCCTATGGTTGACTGAAACAAAAGCCTTACTAAAGTCGAGATAGAAGACTTCTACAGCAATACCATCATCTTAGTAACCTCGTTTAGAAAGCTCAACAAATTTGTAAGACATGGCCTACCTTTTAGGAAGCCGTGTTGTGCGCCATTCAAAAGAGAGTGTTTGGTTAGATATCCACATATTTTATCGCGGATCAATCTTTCCATAAACTTACATAGTACACTAGTGAGGCTAACCGGGCGGTAATTTTTGACCGCCGAGGAAGCTCCTCCCTTATGGATAGGCACTACAACGGCTGTTCTCCAGTCCAAAGGAAGGGTACCCTGACTGAGGGATGATGTGAAAAGTTCTGTGATCGGCACAGCTAATATAGGCGCTAGCAGTCTGATCATTCGTGGATGGATGCTATCGGGCCCTGCCGACTTGTTGTAAGCTAGGCTGGCCAATATATTCTCGACATTGTGTACCTCGAATGTAAGGTCAGTGCAGAGGGGGCGATCAGCGAGTACACATTGAAGTGATGGCGCAGAGACGTTCGAGTTATAATCTCGGCGTTGTACGCCTTGAAAATGCGAGGAAAACAATTGAGCCTTTTCAGTGCTTGCAATGACGGCTGAGCCATCGTCCCTTCTCAAGGTACCTACACCTTTTCGTGTTGACCCTTTAGATTGAACGTAGCTGTAGTAACGTTTCGGATGAGTATGGGCCTCTTGAGCGAGTCTCATTTCGAAAGAAATCTTTGCTCCACGTATCTTGGAAACAGCTATGTTTCGCGCTTCTTTGTAACGGGCCCAAGTCCCACATGAGGGAGTAAGCTTATAACGCCTCCATTTTGCGTCGCGGTGACGTACGCTACGGGAAACTGAGGCTGACCACCATTGAGGTTTACCTTTTTTGCAAATTATCGCCCCATCGTGCTGTTGTCAGTGATTTCTAAAGTCATGGAGAGCATTGTCTCTGACCGCATTGTCTCACATTTCGAAACGAATCGGATTTTAATCAAACAGCAACACGGTTTTCGGGCCAAACGTTCGTGCACCTCTAATTTGCTTCTCGCGCGAGATGAATGGACGAAATCCGTCGACGAAGGCACTGGTGTCGATGCTATATTTTTGGATTTCTCCAAGGCATTCGACCGTGTACATCACGACATCCTCCTTAAACTCGCTTCCTACGGCGTTGGATCATCCCTCGTATCATGGATGAAATACTTCCTATGCGATCGCTCTCTCTGTGTTCGTGTGCGCGACTGCTACTCAGCTCCCTTTCCAATCAAGTGTGGTTTGCCGCAAGGTTCTGTTCTTGGTCCAAGACTTTTCATTATCTTCATCAACGATATCGGACAAGACATTGAATCCCCGTTCCTCCTCTTTGCTGATGATGTCAAACTTTGGCGCTCTCTTAAATCGTCTGATGATTCCCGTGTCTTACAAGACGACTTAGATCGCCTATATTGTTGGTCCTCACGAAACTATCTTCCATTCAACGCATCCAAGGGCAGCGTTCTCCCCATTCGTCACTCAGCTTGTTTTACCTACCGTTTGGGGCAAACAACACTTCAACGCGTTCGACAAGAAAAGGATCTTGGACAGCACAAAACAATGCGAACGTGCAGCAGCTGCAGCCAACCGCAACACCGGCCTACTTCGCCGCGCCCTCGGCAAGTTCGACCGGTTTCTTTTTCCGACTCTGTTGAACATTTACATCCGGCCACACTTGGAATACGCAGTGCAGGCTTGGCGGCCGTGGCTATGCAAGGACATGTCACTCCTCGAAAACGCCCAACGGCGTGCGACAAAGCTCGTCCGCGGTATGCGCCACTTGCCATACGAAGAGAGATTACGCCGTTTAAACACATACTCCGTTAAGTACCGTCTTCTCCGTGGAGACATGATACTTACATACCGGATACTGAGCGACCCCTCCCATCCATGCAGCTCCCTGCTCGTCCCATCCATCAGCACAAATCTCCGAGGACATGGACTTTAATTGCTACATCAGCAAAGCCGATTTGAATGTCGCCGCAGGTTTTTCTCGGTGTGAGTCTGCAGTTCATGGAATGCTCTTCCATGCAAGCTTTTTGAATCCACTTCTTTCGGTTCTTTCAAAGGTCTCCTCGATTCCCACCTCCATGAAATCTCCCACTCCCAAGACACTAATACCCCCTCGTGGCAACGGTAAGTTCTCTTTCTGTGCCATTTGCATTTTCGTCACTACCCCTCTAACACTTCTCCAGTTTCATTGCTCTTCCAGATCCCAGTATCGGAAGTCCAAGCGCATGCAGTCTCAGATGACCCTGTTCCGGAGGATGTGGTGGGTAGCGGTGTCCCAGGTTGACGCCCTACCTGTCCAAATGCCACAAAAATCCACTGATGGTGCAGGCTAACGCGATTGTGGCCCGCTATAATGCCTTGGAAACTCGAACATTTTACTATTCTTTTCTTTTCGATCCACTGCACAATCCACCCTGCGGTTTGTACAAGCTCCCCGCTTTTTATACCGTAATAAACAATTGATCTATTGATCAACTGAAATGGGTTGATATTGGACGTTACCTTGGTACAATTGTGACTCGGTCGATTAAATCCAAGGAGGTTAGGAGCAGAAAAGCTGCTGCTGCAAACCGCGCATGGTGGGCTATTACTCGGTCGTTCTCGGCGATTATTCCACAAATGTTTCACATTCTTTATTCCACATACGTTAGACCAGTTTTGGAATATGGATTGTTAGCAACCTATCCACAAACTTAGGGAGAACGTGGCCAGCTGGAAAAAGTGCAAAAGCAGGCGACGAAAAGAGTACAACGATTGAAATCAATGTGGAGAAAGTTCAATACCTCGACCTCATGTCGCTCAGTATTCGGCGTGTGCGCTACGACGTGCTGCTAACTCGTCGCATATTGTTGGAAGCTTAGGGTGAGGAGCTGCGCCAGTTTTTCCCTATCGTGGCGAGCTCAAGAACCCGTGGCCATGCTATGAAGCTTCAAAAGCGAAAGACCTTACGCTTAACACAGGGATTCACGCTCTCAACAAGAATTGTTAACTTGTGAAATGCGCTTCCGGAAGAGGTTATTGCAGCAAGATCTGCAAACCAATTCAAGCAACTAGTGGATCATATACTGCCTGTAATCACGGCGAAGCTGTACAACACTGAACAGGATTTCTTCAATGGATGTTCTCCTGGACTATGTTGCTGATATAAAGAGATGCGGCTTACAAGGGCTAGACCCTCTGTCATCTACCAAGAAGATTCTGTTTTCTAGGTTATGTACAGTGGACAGAACCGCTGACATATTTCCGTCAAGAACCACCGAACACTTTATCAATTGAGATGTAGCACGGTATTTTGATCTTAAAGACTTCGATTGAAATGGGAGATATCGACAGTATATAAAATATTTGTGTAATGCAAAGATTATGACTTGCCAAAATTTCGAACCCCCGCCAGATGTGATTCTCGGCAAAGGTTAAAGTTCAGGTTCAAGTTCAAGTTGCACGGGGTTGAAAGTGGCTAAAAGCCAATCACGCGCCCAGATTTCTTTCGACGGTATGCGGTTGAGCACCCGGCACTTCGATATTGAGTATACAGTTCGTACGTTTCACAAGTTCTTGTTTCCGGATATCTGGAAAGTAAGGAAGGGGTTCTGTTCGCCAACACGGTTCAGTTCAGTTCAGTTCAGTTCAGTTTGCACAGGACTGTATGTGGCTAACGAGCCAATCGAGCGTCCAGATTTCTTTCGGTGGTATGCCACAGAAGAGCGTCCACCACTCCAAACAATATATTCACAAATATCTTCTGGTATGAGAGTAATCTGGAATGCAACAGAAAAACTCCCCTCACCAATATGTGAGGAGAAACGGTGAGAGGTCATCTACTCAGGAAACAATGCAATAATATGCGTGAACAATGTATGATTTATGAAATCACTAGCCTAGTCGAGGCAAAGTGAAGCAGTCATAAACTGCATGTGAGCTAAGATGCTGTGAGTTTTTTGTTTTTCATTGGTCGTAACCCAAAATTGTACATGCCGAAGAAATTAAGAGGGTTCGATTATCTGATCACTAAGTCGTTTGTTTATTTCTGACTGGATAAAAAGTTCAACATGTATCTGTCTGTTAGATTTTGAAGATATATAACAGCAATCCGGTTGTAAATGAGTGGAAGTTAACGCTGGCGGTAGTACGGCACTTCACAAATTGCAAACATAAAATTGGGGTTTTATTCTTCTAAACGATATTTTGACTAGTATCAGTATCAGTATCAGTATCATAGGGCGATAGTCGACCAAGTCCAAACAAATGTCCAGATTCTTTCGGAGGTGTGCTCGAAAACACCCGCCACTATGTAATTAATTGTACTGTATTGAATGGATGTGATGATTGTTCGAATAACAATCTATAATACAGCAAACAGCCAGAAACCCGTAGTGAAGTGTAATTTCGGGGGATGTGAGCAACACATTACTTTGGTAATCTATAATACTGTTTTTCATGTTCTCATTGTTAATCTTCTATACACAATTTATTTATTTATATATATATACCGCGTTATTCGAATACTGAGTATGGTTTATTCTCAGTTCTATTCTGGGGTTTGTAGTTACATTTAATTCAATACAATACAATTCATTACAATTGGCGTCGCGAGCAGCTATGTCGTTTCCTCAAAATTTCGGATCTCTTAATATTCATTGGTCCCCTAGAGAATTCAAAGTTTATCGTATATGGTAATGATCTCCCCGACTCATTAAATACGAATGGTCTACTTTTCGCGGATGATCTGAAAGTTTGGAGTACAGTAAGCTCTTCTGATGATAATACCATTTTCCAGAACGAATTGAACAAATTGCTTGATTGGACGGTAAAATGGCAGCTTCCTGTAAACCGACAGAAATGCGCTGTATTGCTTTTGGGGCCAAGCCTGAAGGTGCGTACTTCCTCGGGGATCATCAACTGAAGTGGGTTGGTACTGAACGTGACCTAGGTACAATTGTGACTCGGACGCTTATATCGAAGGAGGATACGAACAGAAAAGCTGCTGCTGCAAACCGCGCATGGTGGGCTATTAGTCGGTCGTTTTCGGCGATTAATCCAGAAATGTTTCGCATTCTTTATTCCACATACGTGAGACCAGTTTTGGAATATGGTTTGCCAGCCATGTATCTTCAAACTAAGGGTGAACGTGACCAGTTGGAAAAATCGCAAAGGCGGGCGACGAAACGAGTACAAGGATTGAAATCAATTCCTTATGTGGAGAGAGTTCAACGCCTCAACCTCATGTCGCTCAGTATTCGGCGTGTGCGCTACGACCTGCTGCTAACTCGTCGCATATTACTGGGAGCTTATGGTGACGAGCTGCGCGAGTTTTTCCATCTCGTGACGGACTAAAGAACCCGTGGCCATGCTCTAAAGCTTCAAAAGCGAAGGACACTACGCCTACCACAGGGACTCACGCTCTTAACAAGAATTGGTAACTTGTGGAATGCGCTTCCGGAAGAGGTTATCTCAGTGGGCTCTGAAAACCAATTCAAGCAACTTTTGGATAAAATATTGCCTGTAATCACGGCAAAGCTGAACAACACTGGACAGAATTTTTTTCAACGGATGTTCTCCTGGACTATGTTGCTGATATAAAGAGATGCGGCTTATAAGGGCTTGACCCCCTGTCGTTTATCAAGAAGAAAAAGAAGATTTGAACTTTGGTGTCTTACCAATCGTGAAATGCCGGATTAAATTATTACTGCGCATTTTCTTACTTTAGAAGGAGAAAATGTTTACGCTCTAATGAAAAATTTATCATTTCCTATCCCACCTGCCAAGAAGACTTTCATTGAATTGAAATCAAATTTATTAGCTAATGTCACTCCAAAATATTTCGACATTGCTGTACGTGCAAGCTTCAATAGTTTAAGTTCAAGTTCAAGTTGCACAGGGTTGAAGGTGGCTAAAAGCCAATCACGCGCGCAGATTTCCTTCCACGGTATGCGGTTGAGCACCCGGCACTTCGATATCGAGTATAAATTTCGTTCTTTTAACAGGTTCTTGTTTCGGAATATCTGGAAAATAAGGTAGGGTTTCTCTTCACCAACACGGTGAGGGGTCAGCTATTCAGGAAACAATGCAATAATATGCGTGAACAATGTGTGGTGTATGAAATCACTAGCCTAGTTGAGGTAAAGTGAAACGCAGTCATAGACTGCATGTGGGCTAATTTAATGTCAGGTTGTCCAGGCCTAGACAGATATGATAAAAAGTAAAAATACGTTTTTTTTCAAGTTTTTTATTAGACAATATGCGGAAATATGATAGACCATTAAACGTCTAATTCCCTTTTAAAGCTCAACACATTTGGGAGGCTCACCATGCAATCTGGGAGTTTGTTCCACGAGTTGACCACACGGTTGATGAAAAAGTGCTCACGTGCCAGCAACCTGGGCCTACTCTTAAGAAGTTTCATGGAATTACCCCTTGTAGCTGCTTTAGGGGCAGGTTTAAGGATTTCAGTAATATCATCACCCGTAAGACCCTTCAGAATTTTGGGTCACCTCGCAGCCGCCGTCTCTTTAGTGAGAACAAACCGAGGTCCTTGAGTCTAGCCTCATAAGTTTTATCTGCCTGGCCCTCAACCATCCTAGTCGCAAGGTGCTGGACCCTTTCGAGACTTGCTATATCCTTTTCAAAGTACGGTGCCCAGGATTGAACGCAGTACTCCAAGTTAGGCCGCACGACTACTTTGTATAAGGGAATGAAGATTGAAGGTTTTCGGCAAGATAACGCTGAGCCAAGTCTGAGCAATTCTCTGCGAGCCTTGTTTGCAGCTTCGGCACATTGAGTAGCCCATTTAAAATCGCCTGTTATAGTAATGCCAAGATCCTTCACTTTCTGAGCAGCCGCTATTCTGATAGTTCCTTCACCAACTTCTAGTTGGGTTGTCGCTAAATCAGTCGTCAGAAGACAGCTCTTCCCCAAGTTTAGTGGCAAGTCCCAGGTCTTTGTCCACTCGATTACTTTTTCTAAATCAGAGATAAGCGTATATCTACTGTCGGTTCCTAGGATCTTAACATCATCAGCAAACAGGAAGCAGCGTGAACTCAAGCACGCTGCCAGGTCGTTTACAAAAATAAGGAAAAGTAATGGACCAAGCACCGAGCGTTGAGGCACTCCACTGAGAATCAGTGATTCCTGCCAGCACTCCCCTGCAATTCTAACATATTTAGTGCGATTAGTTAAAAAGCTGTCTAACCATCGATGCAGGTCACCTGTGACGCCACACATACTTAGTTTGTGCAGAAGGTACTTATGGTACCTATGAAAATCAAGATAGCAGACTTCGACTACTCTCCCTTCATCGATGCGTAATGTCACTTCGTCCAGAAAGCTTAGAAGATTGGTCAGGCAGGACCTTTCTTTCCAGAATCCGTGCTGGGCATCGGATAGTCAGGAATTGGCTACCAAAGACACGAAAACCAATCTATTTGTCAATTTATTGTGGAATTGCAAACATAAGCTTCACGCTGTGCTTTGGAAGATAAACTAAATGATCGTTTGGGAGATCGTTTGATCACTGGTGTAAATGAACCTGATTTATATCAGCAGTAATTGATGGTGAATAATACAACTTTTGACATTGTTAAGAGAATATGTGAACATTATGAAGATGTTTCAAAAGAAACTAATCGTAAAAGTAATGCTGACATGCATTCCGTTTTTTGGAACCTCCAAATCTAAACGTCAGTCGAGCAACCGACCACAGCGGCAAAGTCATTCTGAGGTCATACCAGACAGAATAAGTAAATTCAGCGAAAGCAAGTCCAATTTTGACAATCAGAATTTTGGAAAATATGCATCTTGTGGCAAGTTTTATTCTCGATTTACTTGTCAATTTCGTAATGCTAAATGTTTTAAATGTGGTAAACTTGGACATATTCAGTTAGTTTATCGAAATTCTAAGACATGTTATGGGCATAGTAATGATACAGAAGTCGTCAATGTTAAAAATCAAATCAGCTCACTATCTTTATTAGTCTTACCATCCATGATTTCTCATATTCGCAAACATATATTCAGTAGTTTTGGTTCCAAAGAATTTATACTTGATACATGAAGTGCAGAATCATTAATTTCATCGAATGACTTGAAACATTTTGCCCCTGATGCTCAAATTCATCAGTCTGACATTTCGATTAACGGCGTTACCGGACATTCTGTATCTGCTGTCGGAGTTTGCTCTATTTCAGTCAGATATGTTACTGCAAACCAGTTGAGCGTTCATTCATTGTCATGAAATCTAGTCCACCTATCCTTGTCTTAAAATCGCTGAAATAACTCAATATTGACTTTTCATTTTTGTCTACAAGTTCATTATCAAAATTTGATTCTCATGCAATAAAAGATTTAATTCGTCAGTGTGCGTCTCATCCCGGTTGCATGAAAACAAAACCTATTCATTTAGAAATAACTGGTGATCCTATATTTTTGAAACATCACATGATTGCATATCGTTCAAGGAAACATGTTCGAAAAGTGATTAATACTTTGTGTGAACGTGGAATTTTCGTTAACGTGGCAGCCTCTAAATAGGCCAGGCCAATAGCTACACCTCTGAAAAGAGATGGTCAAACGCCTCGTGTTTGTGAAGATTACAGAGTGACACTGAACCCTCGATTAATAAAACGAAGTTGTGCAAATAATAATAATACTATATTCTTGATGAACCAAGGGATGCAATACGTGACTAGGTTATCAATGTGTGATAATAATAATAATACTATATTCTTGGTAAACCAAGGCATGCAAAACATGATCAGGTTATCAATGTGTACAAAATAAATGAATTGTAAAAATGACCTTTTCAAGCGGAATTTTTGAACATTTTTCCGTTTAATAAAGGATGGTAAATTTACAAGGGTGAGAAAATTAATTTTTTCCATCAATGTCATACAGTAATAAACTTTCGTCTAGATTGCATCGAAATATACAAATGAGGAGGATGCGATTTATTCTGGAGCAAAGATTGAAAAAAAGAAAAGAAAAGAACAAAATTATGAAATTAATGGTGCGTGTGAAAATATGATTGTCATAGTAAATATAAGTGTAAAAAATGGAGAAAATTCTTTTATAAATATATACATTGACTTCTTAGGAATGTTTTTGTGTGTGATTGAAGAAAAGTACATAAAAAATCCGAAGTTAAATTGAAAAAAAATTAGAAAAAGGATGGGATGAGGAGAGATTGTGGTTTAAATTGAGGAGCCTGAAGCTATATTATCTCGATTACATGGTTCATGTGTTTTCTCGAAAATCAATCTAAAGGATGCCTTTTTACAGATACCACTTGATGAATCATCAAGTGTAGCTACAAACATTAACACGCCATTTAGATCATATCGTTATAAGTTTCTTCCGTTTGGATTATCAGTTTCGACAGCTGTATTTTAAGATGTGATAAACAATATTGTTGACGGTCTCCCAGGTGTCGAAATCTATAGAGACGACATTAATATACATGCACCCGATAATCGTGTTAACAATCAACGTTTATTAGCTCTACTCACTCAAAAAGATCTTATAGTGTGGATTGGCGGGAACATGAACATAACGACGGGCAAACAGATATTCGAGTATCTTTCGAAGAATATTTGGAAGATTCTCTCTGGCAACGTTCCCAAGGATAACAAATGTCTACCTTCGCTCTACGGTGGAGTATGCGGTAGAGGTCTGGGCTCCTTGGCTTCCGGCCTGGCAGAGGCTGTGTCGACCACATTTTTACTCTTCGACGGATATTAGAACTGCGGCACACCTATCGACAGCCAACAATAGCCATCTTTTTAGACTTCAAAGTAGCATTTGATTCAGTCGATCGAAATGTCCTGTTTAAGACCTTGTTGTGCAAAGGCGTTCCGCATAAGTATGTCAACATACTACGCGCACTTTATGCTCATACATCCGGATGCGTTAGGGTTTACAATGAACTCTCACCCAAATTCCACACCACAAGTGGCGTCCGACAAGGATGCCCGATTTCTCCGTTTTTGTTCAATTTTGTAATTGATGCAATTATGGAATTATGCAACGAAGGTGCCCCAGCTTTCGGAGTTCATATATTGCCAGACGTGCTATATTTCTTTGGAATTCCCTACCCCAACATGTGGTGGACTCTACTTGCCTAGCGGCGTTTAAAGTGAAATTGGACTTACATATGCAAAAGAATAACATTCGTGAGCCTTACATTTGATATTCTCTATTGCTTTTATACTATTGTATTTTTTCATGTTTTATTAATACCGTCATCCTGTGGTGTTGTAAAGTATTAACTTTTTTAACCATAAATCTTTGAATTTGAATTTGAATTTGAATTTGTTTGATTGTCATAAATAGTTTAATAGTTCAGTTGAAGGCTACCTTTCAAAATGGACAGACACGTTACTTGGTATTTGTCTGAAAGGGGCAAACCTAAGGCTTGCTATGAACGTTTCGTGTACAACAAAAAGGAAACCAGCAAGAGTGACCCCACTGTTGAATTTAATGTGTGTGAACGAAAGCGTAAAGACCACTGTTCCGGGCGACTCCATCTCCGTGGAAATACAGTCTTGAAGTCATCAGAGCACAACCATGCCCCCGACGCGTGTCGCCAGAATGTTCTGAAGGTAGTTGATTCCACCAAAAGACAAGCGTCTACAACAGAGGAAACCACAATGATGATCATTGCCAGTCAGTGTACAGGCGTTTCTGAAGTCACAGCAGCTTCTTTGCCAAAAGAACGGGCACTTAAGAGACAAATACAAAGAACGCGAAACCGCAATGGTCGGGTCCCACCACTGCCTGCAAGTCTGGAAGATCTGAATATTCCTGATGACTACAAGACCTTTGATGATGGTGAGCTCTTTTTTCTGCACGACTCTGGACCTGGCTCTCAGCGCATTCTGATTTTCTCGACCCACGAAAATCTGATGTTATTGTCTTAAAGTCAACACTGGTTTGCCGATGGAACATTTAAAATGGCGCCCAGCCTATTCCATCAATTGTACACAATACACTGTTGCTGTCAAGGACTCATGATGCCGGTGGTGTTTGCACGTTTCCCTGGAAGAACAACGGCAGTATATCGTCCGGTTCTACAGGTACACAATACCATTATCTTATTCAGCATGATAAGCGTTAGGGTTATTTTCATAATTTTAGTTATTTTCATGACATTTTCCACCCCTTACTGACACATATGCGTTTTTATGCTTTTGTCTTTTTTCTTTCTTTTTTTAAACAGGCTCTCAGAGAGCTGCAGCCTAACCTTGCACCGACGACCTTGATGTGTGACTCTGAAAATGCTGCCATCCGTGCTTTTGAACAGGAGTTTCCTGGCCTTGTAGTGACAGGCTGCTTCTTTCATCTGGGTCAGTGCTGCTGGAGGAAGTGTCAGCAACTTGGATTAGCGACCACCTATGCTGAAGAGGATGGTCTTTTTGCATGTTGGATTCGGTGTCTTCCTGCGCTTGCATTTCTTCACCGTGACCAAGTTGTTGGGGCATTTGAAACTCTGAGAGAAAATCAAGGTTTCATCACATGCATGGCAGAGAAAGGAGGGGAGGCATTTGTTGACTATTTTGAAGACACATGGATCGGGAGGCCACCAAGACGGCAAGGAGCTGAACGCCGTGCCCCCATGTTTCCCATCGAACTGTGGAACCAGTACGAACGCACCATGTCAGACATGCCACGAACCAACAACAGTATCGAGGCCTGGCACAACAGAATGCAGTCTCTTGTGGGAGCGTTCTTCCCTCATGTGTTCAGATTCATTGACAGCATCAAAAAAGAACATATGCTAAACAAAAAAACAATAACCTAGCTGTTGAGTGGTCAGCCCCCACCACCAAAAAGAAAGAAACACATCGAACTGGCAGAAAGAATTAAAAGAGTTGTTGAAGGTCAACAGGGTCGGGACACCGTGAGTGTACTGAAGAGCATTGCCTTTTGCTACAATTTGTAGGCTTCTGTTGCAGAGGAAGAAGGAGAAGACAATCAAGACATTAGTTTGGAAGATGTTTTATAACAGTGATATTTTTTGTGTGCAGTTATCAGACATGAGACTAGGATTTTGTGAAAAACACTGAAAAACACATGACTTAGTTATTGTTATTGTTATTACAGTGATCTATAGTATTTCAATCGATTTTTAATAAAATGTTCGAAGAAGAAAAAATACTTGTCTTCACTTGTATGAATTATTTTCGTCGCAATGTTAACCAATCTGATCGTGAATTAAAAGTCATGGAGCAATTGGTCAGGGAGCAATAGGGCAAGGAGCAATTGGAAAAGGAGCAATTGGGCAAGGAGCAAATATACCAAGGATCTATTGTCAAGGAGCTATTGTCGCGGAGTAATTGTCGGGGAGCAATTGTCAAGGAGCAACTGTCGTGGACCCGGTTTGCACAACATGGGTACAGGGATATCTTCAGCCATTGAAAACGTCCAAGTTGTTACGAGTATCCTGACTTGCTACGAGTCATCGCTCGCATCTGCTTGTGTCTACGTCACTCCCAGTGCATCCATACAGGAGTTTACACAGCTTATTGAGACACTCGACGGTTTGTTTCACTCAGCTCACCGTGTACTTAACTTGGGTGATTTCAACCTCCCAGACATTGATTGGCCTGTCCCCGCTGGTCTAGTCACCCAGTAATCTGACACCTTTCTCAAATGGCTCCATAATCATGTGCTGCACCAGCATGTCAATGATCGTACAAGTTTTCGCCATGGATGCACTCCATCCACTCTTGACTTGGTATTGTCGTCCCAGCTAGAAGCCATTAGGCATTTAAAGTTCCTACCGCCGCTCGGCAAAAGTGATCACGTAATGATAAGCTTCGAAGCGATATTGCGTTTTCGCAAACCTTTCTCTCGTCCTAGACGCAATTTTTGGCGTGTAGACTGGGGTTTACTCTTGCAGAATTCAAAATCTTTTCTTCAGTTATCTAGCGATTCAAATGTAAATGAAAACTGGGATAGAATTTCTAAGTATCTAAACGAGTTACAAGACAAGCACGCTCCGCTGCAGTGTGTGAGAAGGCATCGAAGGCCACCCTGGTGGTCTCCTCGAGTCCGTAGGTCTACCCGTAAACGGGATCGTCTATGGCGGCAATATAAGCTATCCCTTACTTCTGGTTCTTGGGCCCGCTACAAAACCGCTCGGAATGCCTGTGTTAAATTACAACGTGTGCTCAAACAGCATTTTGAGTTATCTCTAGCTAGGGATGCTAAATCCAACCCGAAAAGGTTTTATAGCTACGCACAGTCAAAAGGAAAAACTAGGGAAAACATAGGGGATTTGAAACTGGAGGACGGAAAAGTTGCCGATACCGACCTGTCTAAGGCGACTGCCTTCTCAGGGTTTTTCAGTAGCGTTCAACGACGGGATAATTCTTCAAATGCACCGTCAGGTCTGCTTAACCTGACACCTGGTGTCCATGTTTTAGATGAGTTGTTCTTCAATGAGGCTGAGGTGTTTGACGCACTTATCCATGTTCGGGTCAACAAATCTGAGGGACCGGACGGCATCTACTCAATTATGCTTAAGAATCTTGCCTCAGTGCTTGCCGAACCGTTTTGCCAGCTCTTTAATTCATGCCTGCAACTAGGAGTTGTTCCCAGGAAGTGGAGGGAAGCCATAGTCGTGCCAATACACAAAGGCGGTTGCAGGTCAACTGTTGGTAACTATAGACCGGTCAGCCTGACCAGCACCGTCTCGAAAGTAATGGAAAAACTGCTGCGTGATAAAATCTGTCAGCATCTTTGTCGGCATTCTCTACTGAGTGTAACTCAGCATGGATTTCTTAAGGGTAGATCTGCTTGACAAACCTTCTTAGTTTTCTCAATACTGCCACTAAAAGGATGGATGAAGGGAAGCCTGTCGAAGCCCTCTACCTAGACTTCAGCAAGGCTTTTGATTCCGTAAACCACCGTCTTCTAGAGATTAAGCTAGCAGCAAAAGGCAACCGGGTTAGTCTACTTGCTTGGATAAAGGCCTTCCTT
Organism: Atriophallophorus winterbourni; assembly: GCA_013407085.1. Classification (NCBI taxonomy): domain Eukaryota; kingdom Metazoa; phylum Platyhelminthes; class Trematoda; order Plagiorchiida; family Microphallidae; genus Atriophallophorus; species Atriophallophorus winterbourni. Next base: position 21,208 of record JACCGJ010001007.1, read on the forward strand.
ACAGGTAGGACATTTCGAGTTAGGGTAGGATCTACGCTGTCGAATGAAACCGACGTGATCAGTGGTGTACCCCAAGGTTCGGTACTTGGTCCTCTTCTATTCCTTATTTTAATCGATGACTTGTCCTCTGCATTGAAGTGCCCATGCTTCATTTTCGCGGATGATGTGAAATTCATCGGATCAACGGATGAAGATACCTTGATGCACGACCTTGAGCGAATCATAAACTGGTCATACCAGTGGGATCTCCCACTGAACCTAAATAAGAGCCAACTCTTGTCAACACTAGTTGATAAGATTTCGGTCCAGGTGGCGGGGAATTCCCTTAGTGTTAACGCCACACAGTGTGTCAAGGATTTGGGTGTACTGGTTAGGGCTGACTTCAAATGGGAGGACCAATGTGCCGCTGCGGCTCAGCGTGCACGCAAGGTACTTTTTCGGCTGAAATCAATGCTATCGAGCAGAAAACCCGATGTATTCCTGCCACTGTACAAGGCATTAGTTCGGCCGCATCTTGAATACTGTGTTCAGGCGTGGTGTCCTCACTACAAAAATGACATCCTTCGACTTGAAAGCGTACAGCGCCTCGCAACTCGCATGATTGAAGGTCAGCGAGGGAAACCGTACGCTGTGCGCCTAATGTCTCTCGATCTTTTCTCCCTTAGGCGCCGTCGTTTAAGAGGTGACTTAATAAAAACCTTTTAGATCTTGAAGGGTTTGAGTGGCGTGCAAATGAACGACTTCTTTACCTTAAGCCCCGAGCTGGGCACCCGGGGCCACTCACTTAAAATTGCTAAGAAACGATGTCGGCTAGACTCCAGGAAACACTTTTTCATCTTCAGGGTTGTAAACCTCTGGTAAATTCTTCAAGAAGAACTTATATCCTGCAGTACCGTCTCTAGTTTTAAGCAGGGTTTGGACCGCGACTGGGGAAGTTTTTTTCTCGAATACTCTCCTTAATTGTTATACAAGCTTTGTTCTTTTGTCTTTAAGCGTTAACCCGTAAATAAAGCGAGGGCTAGAGTTCTCTGTGTTTTTTATTTATTGTACACGATGCTACTTCAGCTGACCTCTCACCGTTCTGGTGAAGAGAAACTGCTTTGTCTTTTTCCAGCTTCAGCTATAACGCGGTGCTTCCTCAATTAAACCCGGATGATCTCTTAGCTTCGCGATCGGCGAAGATTTCAAATAGACAAAAAGAATAAACGTTTTGGCAGTGGTGGGTGCTTCTCCGCAGCTTTCCACCGAAAAACATTTTGGACGCTCGATTGGCTTGTTAGCCACATACTGTCCTGTGCAAACTAAACTGAACTGAACTGTTTGTTCTACTTCGGTAGGGGATTTCAAGAATGGACTCGACTTTGTTTGTCCTTCATTATTTCTCGATTCTTATCAGTAAGTGAATAGTTGGTATGATCCTCATGTTTTATTTGGAACGCACTAATGTTTTCTGTTTCATTCCAGATTAGTTCAGTTCAGTTCAGTTGCACAGGACAGTAAGTGGCTAACGATCCAATTGAGCATCCAGTATTTTTTTCAGTGGGAAGCAACCACCACTGCCAAAGCGTTTATTTTTATTGTGATTTGGATATCATTGACGATCGCTATGCCAAGAGATTATCCGGGTTATATTTAGGAATCACCGCGCAATTGTTCATTTCATTTCAGTTTGCACAGGACAGTATTTGGCTAACGAGTCAATCGAGCGTCCAGATTTCTTTCGGTGGTATGCCACAGAAGAGCGTCCACTACTTCTATCAATATATTCACAAAGATCTTCTGAGAGTAATCTGAAATGCATCAGAAAACTCCCTCATCCACAGGTGAGGAGAAACATTAGTGCGTTCCAAAGACAGCATGAGGATCATAACAACTATTCACTTACGGATAAAAAGCAGGACATAATTAAGATATTTGTGAAGATAATGTTTAAAGTGGTGGACGGTCTTCTGTGGCATACCACCGCAAGAAATCTAGACGCTCGATTGGCCCGTCAGCCACATAATGTCCTGTGTAAACCGAACGTTTTCTGGCCGAAAACCTTCAATCTTCATTTCCTTATACAAAGTAGTCGTGCGGCCTCACATGAAATACTGCGTTCAATCCTGGTCACCGTACTTGAAAAAGATATAGCATGTCTCCAAATGGTCCAGCGTCTTGCGACTAGGATGGTTGAGGGTCAGACAGGTAAAACCTATGCGGCTAGAGTCAAGGACCTCGGTTTGTTCTCACTAAAGAGACGGCGGCTGCGAGGTGACCTAATGGAGGCCTTCAAGATTCTAAAGAGTCTTACGGGTGATAATATTACTGAAATCTTTAAACTTGCCCCTAAAGCAGCTACAAGGGCTAATTCTATGAAACTTCTTAAGAGTAGGCCTGGGTTGCTGGCACGTGAGCACTTTTTAAGCAACCGTGTGGTCAACTTCTGGAACAAGCTCCCAGACTGTATAGTAAGCCTCCCAAATATGTTGAGCTTTAAATGGAATTAGACGGTAAATGGTTTATCATATTTCCGTACATTGTCTAATAAATAACTTAAAAAACACAAAAAAACGTATTTTTACATTTTTATCATATCTGTCTAGGCCTGGACAACCTGACAGCCAATTAGCCCACATGCAGTTTACGACTGTGTTCCACTTTACCTCGACTAGGCTAGTGATTTCATACATCACACATTGTTCACGCATATTATTGCATTGTTTCCTGAATAGCTGACCTCTCACCGTGCGGGTGAAGAGAAACCCTACCTTAAATTCCAGATATTGGGAAACAAGAACGTGTGAAAAGTACGAACTGTATACTCGATATCGAAGTGCCGGGTGCTCAACCGCTTACCGCCGGAGGAAATCTGGGTACATGATTGGCTTTTAGCCACCTTCAGCCCTGTTCAACTTGAACTTGAACTGAATTGAAAACGGTGACCTTCACTATTTCTGCACATTTAAAATCCAACAGTTCTTCTAAACACGAAGAAGGCAAAACGTTGTGTTCTTAATTATATTATTATGACCTCGATATATTACTCGTGTAACAAATGTATTGTACGTGGAAATTAATACACAACTAAGTATCAAAAATTGACAAAATACTAAGTACAATAAACGAATCAACAGCGCCTTCACCTCAATGTGCATCCGAGGTAATGGTAATCCTTACCAAAACGCAATTGAGGTACTGATACCGATACTTATTGAATTGCGTACTCCTGCACAGCACAAGTTTTGCACGCTTGCACTTCCGATCTGAAAATATTTTGAGAAATAACCCTGTTAAACTGCTGTTCATCGTCTCTTCATTCGATTGGACATGCAACATGCATTAACTCTCACCTTTCGGTGATGAGACCTCTCCCATCTTCCATTCACAGTTACACACTCCTGTGTTCCTTAAGAATCAATCCTAGTATCAGTATCACAGGGGATAGTCGACCAAGTCGAAACGAGTGCCCAGATTCTTTCGGAGCTGTACTTGAAAACAACCGCCACTACCAGGATTGATTCGTAAGTAACACAGGCGTGTGTAACTGTAAATGGAATATGGGAGAGGTCTCATCGCCGGTAATGGCGGGTGTTTTCAAGCACACCTCCGAAAGAATCTGGGCACTCGTCTCGACTTGGTGGACATTCGCTCTCTGATACTGATACTTGCTACTCAATGATGTAACGCAATAGAATAAGGGCGTTTGCTGTAGCGCCAAGCACGAGCAATCTACTAGTATCTTTGCCCACGCACTGTCTGGGCCTGTGCGGCACTTCGCCTTCATCCAGACATGGTTTCATACATACCTACATATGGTATTCGCTTGCTTGGGTATGTATGTATGAAAGCACAAGCCTGATCCATTCATCGACTACACATGGGCTAAGATACTGTCAGGTTGCCCAGGACTAGACAGATATGAGAACGAAAATAGAAATTGTGGTGAAACTCTAACGTGTTTCAGCATGCAAATATACTGGTGGCCAATCAATTTAGCACGAAGTTAGGTCAGCGTTGAAGTTTGCTTCTTACGATATTTTTGATAGTGTTGAGGATATCGGAGCTATTTCATGATTATCACAAGAAATTTTATTCAATTTTCAAAGGAATCGAACATGGTCATTACTCTTAAATCTGTAAAAGTAGATCATTCAGCATCGACTGCATGGAAGTCTCAAGAGAATGAGGGCTTCGCTGATCACTGTGGGGATTCTTGCTAGTATCTTCGAAACAGGTTGCTGATAACGCTAAAGCTGTTCAATGTGATATATGTTTAAAGTGGATGCATAATTGACGTGGTGGAATGAAGCTGGAGATGTATAGCTGGCTCCAGAAGTACTTATGTGATATGATTCGCACGATTTGTAAGATATGCCTTCCACCGACTGGTGTTAAGCTCGCAGGTAGTCAGCTTCAAGTCGACACTGCTTCTGTTAAAATCTCTGAAGAGTCTCGATGGAAGGAACGTAGATATTGACTCACCCTCATAAGCGGGCAAAGACCACCCATCTTTTGCGGAGCAAGTTTGCGTGCAATCAGAATCTGTGCGCATTTTTGTGGAAGTTGCTTCCTCACCTGCACTCCCTTCAAAAATTGGTTTTAGTTCTGATGGTGCAACGAACGTTTATGAGCTCAAAATGGTCGATAAGTTACTACAGCCGGCTAATGTAATCTGTATTAAAGACATGAATAAATAGGAACGCGATTTCCTAAACTCTGCTTTTCCTCCGCTTTTCGACGAAGGGAAAGGGTGTAACGATACGCCCCAAACCTTTTAAGAATTTTAGTCTCCGCTTAACTTACTGCTAACGCAGGGTTACAGGTTGAAGGGTAGCGAACTTCGACTCCTACGTGATCTCTCTCCGGAGGATCGTGTGAAAATACGAAAAGCTACGCAAGAGATTGGCGAGCGCAGAGCCGCGGGTGAAACGAACTTGCGCATTGTGGATTTTCGAGTTGTGACGACGAAGCCTCTGTTATGTTTTCGGATGGCTCAGTATTTTTAAAAATGATCTATTTTAATGCGATGAGTTTGATAAACAAACTGGGTGAAACCCTTGAACGGATTAGTCGAGGCCGTCCAGCGATAAATGCAGTTACGGAAACTTGGCTCTCTCCAGAACAGGATGATCCCCAGCCTGCCCTACCTGGATATAGAACAATTCGCTCTTATCGAGCAGCCGCTAGGATTGGTGTTGGGGTTTCGTTGTACTTCACACAACATATTTCGGTCACTGTGTTAGTTCGTTTACAGCTGACTGCCGGTCTGTGTGAGAGCTTATGGTGTCATATAAAGACTCCAGCTTCCTTTACCACAATAGGTGTCATATATCGTTCGCAAAATACTCAGACAGATGTCACAGATCTGTCAGTACGGTAGATCTTCAAACTGTGATTGAGGGGGGTTTCAATGCTCCTAGCATTGATCGGGCTTCGCTAGAGAACGACTCTGGGTCATTCGAACGGGATTTATCGGACGCAGTAGTTGATGTGGGCCTAGTGCAGCATGTTTCCCATCCGACCAGAGTAAGACCTACTAAGTGTGAGTCCATTTTGGATTTGATATTCACCCTAACGTCGACCGGTCCAACACAGCTTCAGATTGAAGCTCCATTAGGTTGTGGTGACCATGCCACCTTATGTTTTCTATGCAAGCGTAACGGTGGCTGGGCACTAGATCCCATTCCCAGAGGGAATTTTTGGAAGGTGGACGCGAGTAAGTTACGTGATGTTGCCAAATCCTTCGATTGTGATCAACTATGTTTCTATTGTGCCTTGGTTCGAAATTAAATTATGAACCAGAAGTAATCCCACTCTTTATTTGCAGCAGTTCAACCCTAGAATAGGATATCCGGTCAAATATTCATAAAAATATCCATTCAGCTCCATCATTTAGCATTATTGTCTTCATCATACTGTTAGTCGTTATTACGATTTTTTTAATGATTCTAATAAATATTGCTGTAGAAAAAGTCCACGCCAAAGTGTTTTAAGGAACTTGCTTATTTGAAAGTTTGAATACCTTTTAATTACTGTTTGCCTGGACCTGAAATACTTTGGATCGGGAAATTTCGGTGCCAGTCTACATCGAGAGATATCATGAACATAAATTATATATCCGAGCGACAGTCCTAAATGTAATACCACAATTTTGGTAATTTCGGTTCCGCATCAATATCTGTTGGACACTCATTAGAAGATGATAATTTTGAAGTCATGAGCCTGTATCTAGACAAAAAGACCATAGTCGGGGACTGCACGTTGGCTTTGATACTGTCAGGTTTCCCATGCCTCGACAGATACGAAATAAGAAATGACAGTGAGACTCCAGGGTGTTTCCGCATGCAGCTCACAACCGATGGCAGATCAATTTGGCACGGTTTTATCTGCGCAGCACAGAAATATTGTACATCCATTTAACAGCATATTATTGCTTCTGTTTTCAAGTAAGACGGCGGTAAAGTTGATGATGGAGCTAAGAACTTGTATGTAAGGGGCAAAAGAAAGCATACTGCGATAATTTTACTGCACTGTATTTTATTATTTATGAAAGCACAGTCAATGACTGCACGTGGGCTAAGATACTGTCAGGTTTCCAAGGCCTATATGGGTCTCTAGGTAAAACACCACCGAGCGTTATTTGATGCAGGGTTAAATATTGATATATCCTGTGGCGGTGCCACAGGAATTCAATGATTTAATCGTAAAACAGGTTCAGATCCCTGGTCATCGTATGTATGAAAGCACAAACCTGGTCCAAGCAAAGTGCCGCACAGTGTGGGACTGTACGTTGGCTGAGATACTGTCAGGCTGCAAAGGTCTAGACAGATAAGAAAGAAAATAGAAATTGTAGCGAGACTCTAGTGTGTTTCAGAATGCAGCTCACTACCAGTGGCACGATGTTAGCCACAGCACAAAAGTACCACACGATTGCACATCCGTGCAATCATCGTGATCAGCAGAGAGTATTACACTAGCAACAAGCATCGAATGCTTGACTGCTTTACAAGTGTAGAACGATAACATTCTAAATACATGGAGAGTCTCTCATATCTATAAATTCTATATTCTAAAGTCAGCAGAGAGTATTACACTAGCAACAAGCATCGAATGCTTGACTGCTTTACAAGTGTAGAACGATACATTCTAATACATGGAGAGTCTCTCATATCTATAAATTCTATATCGAAGCTATATATTGTTCAAGGCGCCATTTCAGAGGTTTATTCACTTCATGTCTCACAGATTTACACTGAAGAAATATAATTTTGGAGAGGATGGAGTTGTTTCGCATTACAGATTTTGCGCGGATGCGCGAACGTGCTGTACTCCTGTGTTGTGCGGTTAATACCGTGCTAAATTTATTTGTTACCTTTAGCAAGCTGTATGCTAAAACACGCTGGAGTCTCACTGCAACTTCAATTTTCTTTCTTATATATGTCTAGGCCCTGACAGTATCTTGGCCCATGTGCAGTTTATGACTGTGCGGTACTTTGCATGGATCAGTTCTCTGCTTTCATTCATACATACTTACGCTGTTTGGAACCCTCAACGTTTTTCACGTTTGTTTGTTTAATGCTCTCTGTTTATCTTTTATTAACATGTCGTTATGTTTCACAGGTATACTCGACAAACTCTTTCAATGCGGAAAGTTTTTGAATGGTTTTGCATGCTTTCCATCGTGCTCTCATTGTGGCTCGGGAAACGATGGGGTTTAATCAGTGTAAGCCCCGAAAATCGCTTGATCAATTTGGCACTTGACTATCTACCCTTCCTTCTGGCTGCTGCATTTGCTGGCATTTCGATTTTGGTTATTGTATACCGTACGTTGACCTTCAATTCTTGTCCCGAGGCGTCGGTGGAATTACGGCGTTTGATAATAGAAGCCAAAACCGACTTGCAGAGAAAGGGCTACTCTTTTTAATGTACCTTTATGAGTTGTATCTGATTTTTGTGTGATTTTGAGGGGAAATTTTCAATATTTCGTACACATGATGTTTTTTCTCAGAAAATGGTTTTTAGGTAATTCGCAAGGAAAATTTATTCTAATATATTGCGGTGCTCACATCTCCATCTCTTACAAACCATTACCGGTTTCTGGCTGTTTGCCGTCGTCAGGTGGAGACAGTAAGATCAGGTTAAGTGAGCCTTGGAACAACGGTAAAGTTGTAAACAAAGTTATACTTGTATGCCACTGTTGCATAGGGTTCTTACAAATAAGTACGATGTTCAAATACTGAATCACAAAGTGATTCTTCGCCAAGCGCTCGAGGCGCTTTATAACATCCGCAAGGACAATTTATTCTGTTTTTCCGTATCGAGACTAGTTGTTAGGCATTTCACACAGAGAATCGGTTTGTAGTTTAGCCAATCGACTATCGTCGCATCTAATGTGTTGTTTGGTGTGTATGGTATGGTATGAAAGCACAAGCCTGATCCAGGCAAAATGCCGCACAGTCAGAGACTACACGAAGTACTGCACGATTGCACATCCGTGCAAGTTCGGTGTGTAAACTTCCAGAAGTTAGTCTCTTACAAAACGAGGTACTATATTTACATGACATTACGTTTACGCTTAATCGTTTGTTTCAAGCATATTTAAATTCAATTCAATTACCTACCCTGGTTAATCGTGCTATTCAAGTCTTACATGTATGTATAAAGTCAAGCCTATTCAAGTCAAAGTGCCGACTAGTCATAGACTCCACGTGGGTAAATATACTGTCAGGTTGACAAGGCCCTGACAGATATAAGAAGTTAAAGTTTATGACTTGTATTTACTTGATGAAGCGATTATATACGTGACATATTAAGGATGCAAACATTTAACTGTTGCACGAACAGAAAACCGTTCAGGAGACTTCAATCATGCACAAGAAATATTCGGCAGTAGAAATCTTAGACGCACTGGAAGAGGACAAATGAGCTGGAGCATCATCACGTTGACTCGGCATGAAACCTGGTAGCCATCATCAAGCATATCCGTATTCATCATCACCGGGGATAGCATGATATCTGTAACAAGTATCGAATGCTTAACTGCGATACATAACAAAATATAATTCTAAAAGATGGAAAGGGCGGCACTCAACCAGCTACGGAATGTATAGCAGACGATCTGGGATGAGGTGCCTACGCACCGAATCAAACATGTATTCAATCAATCATTGTGAACAAGTAGAGCGACATTAAATTGACATATCCTTTGCGGCTTTCATAGCAAGCCATCCTCGTCACTTCACTTGATAACAAACAAGATGAAGTGAACACTTGATGAACACGCTTACCGCCACTGAACACGGTTTTGGGATATACAATTAGCATAATCAACCACTGTGATATCTGATCACAGGGGACCCCAACGCCGATTACGGTAAGGTTACTAATTTGCGTCTTTAGCTACGTATGCCATGTGATGGTTTGGTCACCATAAGATCTACGCCATTCAGGATGTGGCGTCGCGAAATTAATTTGTTTCGTATGTCCGTGGTCTCGCATACCTTGAACCAACCAGCGTAGCCTGTACGGGTTCATCTGCTTCTCTATTAACCATACTGTGGAATGTGCAATCGTACATTACTTCTATGCTGTGAGGCTAGCACCTTGCTAAATTGATTGGTCACATGTAGTGAGCTGCTTGCTGAAACAGGCTGGAGTCTCAATACCATTTCTGTTTTATTTCTCATATCTGTCTAGGCATGAGCAACCTGACAGTATCTTAGCCCACGCGCAGTCTAACTGTGCGGCACTTTGCCTGGGTCAGGCTTGTGCTTTCATACTTACATACTGCCGAAGAGCTTGCTAAGGAAGGCATTGTTGTATTCGACAGCAACGGGTAACCGCAAAAATGCACCGGCGTCAGTAGTTCTCAGATAAATTGACGTCGGATATTCTGAAGTTGCTCATTCATACGGTAATAGGTTTGGTAGATTTTACCCTTGAGTAACAGAGAATCCTTTCTGACACCATACGGAATTCTACAGTCGCCTTACAAATGCACACCGAAAGCTAATACAATATTGGATAACTTGTTTAGAAATGCCTGCGCATGTGTGCGAGTAGACATGTAGAACTATATCATCAGCAAAGTTCAAATAAGAAGCTTTCCACCTGGCATACTGTCAACCGTGAAAGCTGGGACGCATTCGCTACATACACGCTAGGGAATTGATTCTGATAAGCACAAGTTATGAAGATCGTCCAATGTACTGTTTAAGATTTCGGCTACCTGTTTTGAAGACAACAGGTGGTATTGCGTCGGTATAACAGACTTGAACCGTTTCATTAATCCAATACATGCTTTAGTTTCTGAATCACTATGAGAATCTACTCTACCAGGCCAAGTATACTTCTGCGTCAAATGATATAATGAATCTATCACAGGGGGCAGCAAAATTGTTCTTTAAAATGTCCGACAGCGTAAGAGGCGGCGATTCTTATTAACGATGGTAATACTGTTTGATTAAACGATAGTCTCAATCACACCTGTCGACCGAATAAGTTGGATAAGTTTACGCACCAGCATTGTTTGCTATTTCCATTTGTTCCACCTTATTAAGCCACTAACTTTTTCAGTTTTGTCACAAGCTTTATCTAAGTTCATGTATGACGCGTCTTCGCTCTATCATGCTTACGATTAGAAGGCATTTGATGGAACTCGTGAAGTATTTCAGTATGATATGATATGAAAGCACAAGCCTGATCCAGGCAAAGTGCCGCACAGTCAGAGACTGCACGTGGGCGATATTACTACCAGGTTGCCCAGGCCTAGACAGATATAAGAAATAGAGAATAAAGTTGCGCGCCGTGAAATCCAGTGGGAACTTGGGACTGCCTACCAAGTCATAGCTCTGCGTTTCCGGTTGAAACGTATCCATTGAGGTTTCTGTTCAGTTTTGCGGGGATGTTGCAACAAGGTGAAGGCCAGTTTAAAAGGCATCGGTTCTATGAAACAGATAACGCAAGGACAGCACCGTGTCAAGTTCCAGCAGTAAATCAAACCTTCGAGTGGTAACGTGCGGAAATTTGAACAAGATGACACATTGGCCGTTCATAAGGCTGTAGCGTGCTTGATCAGGAATTACTCTCCGATACTGCATTTGAAACTCCGCGGTCTGTTGTATGAATAGTGTTTTCCTTTTGTTAACCATGAAAACAAAGCATGCACCGTAAAATGTTCACGTTTAGAAACCTATAATCCAGCAGTTGTGCACTTACTGGACACGATATAGTGGAATACAATCCGAAATATGTATAGGCGTGGGCAAATCAACAGTATCTTAGCCGACGTGGAGTTTATCACTCTGCGAAAGTTGTCTGGTTCCTGGCTTTCGGTTTCATACGTCATCATCATGGACACCATTACACCGGTAACCAGTACCGAGTGTTTAACTCTCATAAAACCATGACAGATTAAAATTGCTAATAAGATGGTGGGACCTATTAAACTAATGAGACCATGGATTAATCGAGGTTGCGCTTTGGTCATATGGCGCGGCCAAACTAACACCACGAATAGATAAGATGCATTCTAGAACACGCTGGGTCTCACAGCCTGACACTATCGCACCCACGAAGTCTTTAGCTGCTGGACACTGCCTGACTGCAGGCATGCGATTTGGAAATATAAGCTTCTTGATCGAAGATTGCTAGCTGGCCCACTATGTTCAATTGAGCAACAACAAAAATTATTTCAACAATAATTTGTAATAATTTATTCTCTAAAAGTAAAATGCAGAAAAGGCAACAGACTCTGCTCCAGAGGAAAGTATAAATGCTGGACACAGGATAAAAACATCTCATATTGCACCACACTAAGGCACTACTTTCCTTGCACAGAAAGTTTTGAAGGCACGGGATTGAACACTTCTAGCCAACCGTAGCGTACGTCCAACAGTAGTTTCAATAATTCTTGTGAGAAGTCGAGCGAGCTAGACGGACGACGAAGTACACGCTCAATTAGATCTTCCGTCAGGTAACTTCTAATCTGCGCAATATGCTTGTCTACCAAGCCTGCAGACAACTGATGGAACGTCAGTTTCAAATAGGCTTGAGGTATCGTTGCAACCGTAGACATGAATTGTACATTTAATCGATAGTAAGCAGATTGCGACATATCTTTCACGACGATGCTGCAGGTGCAATCGTCTGGGAGTTGCCGGCATTGTATACACGCCATGCAATCCCACGCGGTAGCCATTTTCCAGTTCTCAACGCAAGCCACGCATTGGCATTCGAACAGGTATTGCTCGCGAAGTCCTTGCAACCGTTCCGGCGCGCTATTCACCGCATAGTGGAACCCATAATTGCTCAACAACGCTTGACCTTCTGGGATGGGTTGCAATGCGAACACAGCACGAGCACCTGCTTGGAGTGAGATTTCAAGCACGTTTGGATTGCAAGAATGATTGAGCAACGAGATGGTGGGATAGAGACACGAGGCCACTTCGTTTAGCGTCAAGCGCTCCAGATCGATACCGGCTACGGGGAGACGGTTGAATGCTTCGTCTTGTGCGTAGCTTTGGGTGGTGAACGCGTGCGCATTGGTGGATATGCTTTGAAGCAGGTTCAATATGAGCGCCGCGGCCCACGAGGCTGGTAATGCTGTCCCGGGATCCGTTGGTAAAGGACCATCTGTTTCGGGGTTGTGAAAACAGCGGCTAGCCCAGTCGAGAGGATAACCACCAGCCTGAGTTACAAATGAAGCACAAATAGAAACGAGTTCAACAGTGTGAAATTTAGCACAGCGAAAAGTACATGAAATCGTCTTCGACATCAGGGCTTAATCCTAGGGTTTTGCCGCTGTGTGAGATGATTCGAACTCAAACAATGAGTCGTTCTTGAAATATGACGTGGACGTCGAAAATCATATGCAGCGAACTAAACAAGCGCATACATGACAAATTTAGAGCGTGTACGGTATTTTGTGCTGCAGAATAGATCAGAGTTCAGACGGAGAGTTGAGAATCGTGACCTTCATACGAGAACAAAGTCGGCGGAAGACAAACGTTATTAGAAAATCCATATTTTTATACATTTCCATCACACGCTACAATGGGTTTCGTGCTGTTTGCACTTATCCGGCAAGGGTAGTACGGTCAGGATACACAAGTCTAGAAACAATGGATCATACTATCCTCAGGGCATGAAACCGGTCGTGGTGTGTGTGCGATCAAAATGCATGTAAATTACGATTTTCATTCAAGCCCGTTGGTGTGACCTATCTGCATGTACGTGGGCACATTTGATTGAACAAGTTGGCCATACCAACCTTATCCTGCAATGGCTTACAAGTTCAAAACGCTATCAAGTTTGAAAGGTGACCGGTAGATTGAAAACAGAGAGTGGATGAGTGAGTAAATGGATAAATTGATTGGCCAAGGGTAGTGAGCTGCCAGCGGAAAGACGCAGGAGTCTCACTACTATGTTTATTGTCTATTTTTCATATCTGTCTAGGCCTGGGCAACCTGACAGTAATATCGCCCACGTGCAGTCTCTAACTGTGCGGCACTTTGCCTGGATCAGGCTTATGCTTTCATACATACATACATACATACACGGATGTGCAATCGTGCAGTACATTGTGCTGTTCGGCTAACCGTGCTAAATTGATTGGCCGCCGGTAGTGAGCTGCATGCTGATACAAGCTGGAGTCTCACTACCATTTCTTGTTCGTTTTTCTTCCTCATATCTGTCTAGGCCTGGGTAACCTGACAGTAGCTTAGCCCACGTGCAGTCTCTGACTGTGCGCCACTTTGCCCTGATCAGGATTGTGCTTTCATACCATACATACATACACAAACAGATCGATAAATGGAGGAATGCGACACGGGTTGACCAATTTATGCATCGAATCAAATTTTGCAAACAAATGAAATAATAGAAGCCAGACAGCTTCCTCCGCGGGGAAACCACGGGTCAGTCTACCAAGGAACTGATGCTTAGTTTTCTCTGAATATTCTGGCATCGGTATTCTATTCCGAGCATTACAACGATGAATTCCACTCCTGTATGTTTGTATGAAATCACAAGACTGATCCAGCGCCGCACAATCATAGACTGCAGGTAGGCTCAGAAGTTTTCAGGTTACCCAGTTCCAAACAGATACGCGAAAGAAAATAGAAATGGTAGTGAGTCTCCAGCATGTTTCCACATGCAGCTCACTAGCGGGGGTAAACCATTTTAGCATGATGTTAGCTGAACAACACTGCGAGGCTGCCGCATTGCACACCAGAGCCATTCAACTCCCAGGTCAAGTTGACCTTTGAAGCAGCGGTTAAGTCAGAGTATCCAGCGGTACATGATCGTGGTGTGTATCATACCTCGTCTGCACGGATGCGCAATCGAGCAGAAGTTCTCCACTGAACAGGTACCACCGTGCTAAATTGATTCGCAAGGGGAGATCACTCTCATTATTCCTTCCTTAAAGTAATCTCGGTCCGAACAGTGGAACAAACAAAACCTACCGAAAGACAATGCGTGAGAAACACCGCCGCCACGGTCCGTTGCCACAAGTCGTGCGTTGTCCGTTTGTCCGAATTGGTTGCAAGCCAGCCGACCGAAGTGAAGTCGATTGCCCCAGGGTCGGGTTGTTTACGCTGTCCCGTGAAAGCAAGCAAGGAGACGGCGGCGGATCCGTCGCCAGACGATGGCACACGGTAACATTGCTGTAACAGAGGACACACGCGAAGGAACGTCATAACAAACGAATAATACTGTATTTTATTTTTGTTGATGTAGTAAGTGCCAGAATACCGCTCAACCCTTAGCGTTGTACTATAGGTGACCTAACATTAACATGGATGCTTGATGCACATGGTCGATATCGACCATGGATGTGCATCACAATCGCATGATTTTTTTCATGCTGCACAGCTTTTCGAATGACTAAACAGTCCGATTCGGAAGGAACAATCTCTCCCGCAGCGCTCGCAGAAATAGACAGTACTCCGTCGATCGGCGTCAGTTGCACGCCGGCGGCGCGATCTGCGTTCAGCTGTCTCTGCTAGACTCCAGCTTGCAGACGACGCTTTACACAATGCCTTCAAAGTAAGCGATCAAGAGCAAGTTCTTTCCAACTCGCGGGGTCAATGCCAGAAGCCTTAATCTCTTTTGTAAACGTCTTTCTACCACAAATGCGGTCTGCCAAATGGTCGACTTCCTGATTACAACCCACCATAGAGTAGATCATTCGCAATACGACCATTTTCCATGCTGTAGACGTGGTCAAGCCACCGCTGTCGTAGAAGGGTGAGCATGCTTTGGAAAGCACTTCAGCATTAGTCATTTTGTCCATCAACGATATGTTCAAGATACGACGGATGATTCGTAGATGGAAAGCATTCAGTTTTCGTTTGTCTTGCGTGGGTGGTTCAGGTTTCACTGCAGTACAGTAAAGTATTTAGTACGCATGCGCACACTTAACTTTGTCTCCACATAAAGCTAAATTTCCATTTGCAAATGAGGTTCTATCTTCGACTTTGCGAAAAATAAGGTTTAGCACAAAGTGAAAATGATCGACAATAACCACGAAACAGGTTATGTGCCTCTGATCCATTTTTTGTCTTATACTACTCACATATGAATGCTAACTAGTGCCAGAAATTTAACAATCTTTTTCTGAGTATGTGTACATCACTGCTTACAATCAAACGAACCTCAATCAACTTGATCAACGCATCTGGTGGAGTGTCGGCGACACACCCAAACGCCAAAAACGAAATGCTTTGTCCTCCGATTGCGTCGTTGGTCGGTAACGAATCCAAATACTGGGCGAAGTCGGCCCAGGATTCCGGGGTTAACGGAGGATCACGGAGTCGGCCGCGGTAAGCCTTCCAGCCTGCGTAGTCGTCCAACAGCAGGCGAGATAATTGCCCGCATTCGAAACGATGCTGCATCCCCATCGATTGATGATTGGACGTTGATGACCAAGCTTGTTCCTCGCATGTCGAGCAACAGAAACCAATCTAGAAGGTTGGCAGGTGTGCAAGGGCGTCATTATCAGCATCATGGAAAGCAGTATAAATGGCAGCAAATAACTAACCGCCATACCACTGAACCGGTAGAAAACTATACACAGACACACTGGGATAAGGTGCTTACACATCGAATCAAGTGGGAACTCGTACAGCGGTTTCAGCACGACAGCTTCTTTGTGGCTTTTAATGTCATGTATCATAACAAACTTGCCTCGCCATTTTGCAATAGGAAAACGCTGTAAGAAGCTATATACAAGAAGACAGATAGTAAACACCCGTTTGAGTCATAAGAATTCTGGTCTCTTGGACACAACCTGCGAGTCAGGTCTCCCGAACTTACTTTTACTTTTGTGTGACTATCTTCTCCTGGAGGATGAGTCCGCTTCAATGAAGGTTCTTGGGAATTTGGGTACAAACCGGCGTCTTCAGCAGCACTCGGAGTTAGTTCGAGTCAGCTTCTCTAGCCTTTACACAACCAAGTGCAACCTGCAAGGCAGCATGGAGTTGCCAGAAAGAGGTGGTGTGACTACCAGACTCTGTTTCAGATTTTTCCTTAGGGTTTTCTCACGAAGCCTTTTCCGCGATCGGGTATCCTGCAAGACAGCGGAGGTTGAAAATCAGGGTTTCCCTTCCCTTAGTTGAAATGCCCTCCCCAGGCTAACGAGCTCCATCTTCCCGAAGCAAACTGGTTTTCAGGCGCCAGTCACTCGCCCTGGCCCCTTCTCCTGTTGGTAGAAGCAGTTCCGCCGGGCTCGGGGAGCTACTCGTGCAGGCCTGAAGCTGGACTTGGTTGTCAGAGGCTATTTGAGACGCGTGCTATATGGGAGGTAATTTACCTTTCAAGTTCTTTAGCTGTTTGAGCCGGGTTAGAATCTGGCTACTCCCTGAACGACGCCATTTCGAGTTTGGAATGGCAAACAAAACCGCGTTCGGAAAATGAAAGACATTGTTTAAACCATTGTAAGTTGTCCACGTGGCTCTCAAAGATTACACTACGGATAGCTACGTAGCGCCAACTGACTTCATCGACGGTCGGAGACCTGCGAATATCTAAATCAGTGTATAGACTTTACATCCATGCAAAAAGACATAATCCGCCCCAGATATTCAAAGACGTCACAGATGACCCAAAATACAAAACGCTACCGTTGTACAGAAAACGCAAGTGGATACCAAGAACAAAAAGCAAGACAAACACTTATACACACAACAGTTAGTTGCCCACGGGTCAGGCGAAATGGAAGAGTACACGCGTGTATCAACTCACTTCGGCACAAGATCGACAAGGAAGCAAGTTTACTGCACGACGAAGGCATGTGTAGCAATGGGTTGTAAAGTAGTCCCGACGAATGCGGCAACCGTATGGCTTATCGACCAAGATCAGATCACCTGTATGAGCAGAGCATAAGCGAATTAGTCCAAGAAAGTAAGAGGTAATCGTGATATTTCAATAGCACAAGTAAAACGTTCGTCAAAAACAGAAAGGAAAGCTACGAGGAGATGTGAACGGTGGTAGCAATGTTGTCATTCGACCAACACACGCAATTACGAGAAATGAGTAGAAGTGTTAGGAGGGCACCCTCCTGACGAACAAGCCGGATTGCCTGATCGATCAAAGTTCGCAACGGAGAGAAATCGCTATTGGGTAAGCCGTGTTGTATGGTATGGTATGAAAGCACAAGCCTGATCCAGGCAAAGTGCCCCAAAGTCCGATACTGCACGTGGTCTAAAATACTGTCCGGTTTCCCAGGCCTAGACAGATATGAGGAAGAAAAAAGAACAGGAAATGGTAGTGAGACTCCAGCATGTTTCAGCATGCAGCTCATTACCTCTGGCCAATCAATTTAGAACGGTGTTAGCAGCACAGCACGAAGTACTGTACGATTGCACATCCGTGCATGCCATGTTGTACCCTGGCAACAAACCACATCTTCACTAAATTCAAATTGTCTGACTCGCCCACAACAACCAACTTCCGTCGTTCCCAATATGAACTTTCCCACGATTATGGTGTACCCTCACACGTTCACTCTGTTGTTGCCATATAAATACAAACCATGTCCACGGTCGAAACGCACACACTGGGCGCTTGGACTTTGGACTCTTGATCAACGTTCCATTCCAATCTTGTTCTGTTTTTCCTGACTGTTGGGTTAAGAACAAGGCACAGATTGATGGAACGTAACGACTGTCTCTGCTGCAACATCGACGATACATCCATCATAACAATTTGGCGACGGGGATGGCAGGAACACAGCTCATTACTCGTGCGTGCGATTTATATATTTATATATGTATGTGTGTAGGTATGTATGTGTAGCGTTCTATACGCGGTTCGAATTGAGTTGCAAAGGAAGTCGTGTTTGATTGGAGGAAGCAACGCAATACATATTCAGGGGTGAATGTACAATAGCTGAAACGTAAATAAGAAAAAAACAAGGAGCGCTTGTATGCTGGTACGACCAACCTGTTCAATCACATATGTCCAAACACATGTATAATGGGGTTAAACCCATAACCATGCATCATAACAAACACGGTCTCAGTCTTGCAAATCTTGATGAGCAATGTGTACATAGAGTTGGTTGTAAATCAATAATTCGAATTCCTCCACAAATTGTTGGCATTTAGAGGATCGGTCGCATCGATAAAAGAGAACAAGACCAGGAGTCGTCAGCCAAGAAGTCAAGGATGTTCCAGCATGTTGGAACAAATGTTCACGCGGAGTGCACAGTAATTAGCGCCTACATGCGGAGGCGGTCGAAATTGCCAAGGCAGTCCATAAACTGGCACGCACCACTGATGCGAAGATAAATAGTTGTTATTCACCTTATACCTACTAGTTAATTAGATTTTTGTTTTTCTTCAAAAATAGCTTAACCTTAGCCCGTTAGTTATGTGGGCCGCAGTGTCAACCGACCTTGACCGTGTTCACTGGTATTACTGGTATTGATGTGGATACACACTAGTAGGAAAATCGACCACTGATCCTGATCATTCCCACGAAACGTGACACAATGTAGGCGTACTATAGGCTGTTTAGCGGTAAGGTCAAATCACTGATGGGGGGTTGACTACTACTTAATCATGTCCTCTGTCCTGACTATCACCCTTGGTCTGACGCATGTGCAAATGTGCAGCATTTCTATGCTGTGCGGCGAACATCGTGCTAAATTGATTGGCCAGAGGTAGTGAGCTGCATGCTGAAATACGCTGTAGTCTCACTACCATTTCTATTCCCCCTCTGTTTAGGCCTGGACAACCTGACAGTATCTTAGCCCACGTGCAGTCTCTGCCTGTGCGGCACTTGGCCTGGATCAGGCTTGTGCTTTCATACCATACCATTGGTCTGACGAAGCTTCTGTGTCAGAAGTGAAACATTACCCAAAACCTGCTCTAACCGATTGCATTATGAATACACGATAAGTCGCAAACACATTCCAATCGATTGTAAATAAGAAAAGTTTATTCAAGGGCATACGAACAATGTACAACCAGCAAACATCAAACGCGACAGCATGTATGTATGTTCGCCGAGCTCGCCGAACAACATTCTCATCCTGAACTACGCATATTCTCATCTATTGCGGAGCCTCAAAGGTTGCGTGTGGATAGTGAAAGCGTATGATATATGGAAGCAAAGCAAAGTGCACGTGAGCTGAATAATTGTCAGATTTCTCAGGGTTAGACAACGAAAAGGGGAATTGACAGCCACGGGAATTTAAAGTGTCTGACTCTGCATCAATGCATTTCTCGTGTTTATTTTAATTGATAGCATTTAAGTCCCTGATCTATTTAGAATTTTATCGTGTCAAGGTTGTATGGCAGTTAGGTACTCAATACTTGGTACAGGCGTAGTCTCGGACAGTGTGGCACTTTGCCTGGATCAGGCATGTGCTTTCATACCACATGATGCTGGTGTAATGCTGGCTGCCATTGGTGCGTATTCAGAAGCTGTGCGGGACATTGATTTCGCCATTCAGGTGATGTTTGGATCGTAACCTTGCGCATTATGTATCCCATATCTAGCCACCGATTATGTGCACTGATGTGCAATCGTGGAGTACTTTTTGCTGTGCGGCTAACACCGTGCTAAATTGATTGGCCAGAGGTAGTAAGCTGCATGCTAAAACAGGCTGGAGTCGCACTACCGTTTCCTGTTCTTTTTTCTTCCTCATATCTGTCTAGGCCTGGGCAACCTGACAGTATCTTAGTCCACGTGCAGTCTCTGATTGTGCGGCACTTTGCCTGTATCATTCATGTGCTTTCATACCATACCATAATGCTGTCAACGACAACGATGACTCCCTTTAGACCCGAATAACTAGATCTGAGCCAGGGCAATCTGAATGTATCCCAGTCTACAGGACACCTTTGATCGTGGGCCCACATGAGTTTACATATCGCAGACCTTTACTTTCGCGTAGTAAGCAGTGTAAGGAATTATTGAAGGGAGAACATTTAAGAAATAAGCCCAATGAATAAGATGATGTTGAGACGTACCTGGATCAAATTTTTTCGCCGCAACCACGTGCCAGCCGCCAGTTTTCCCGCCATCGACTATCCGGTAGTTGCCCTCAAATTTAGCCGTTTCAGAGACCGGTGAACCTGCTATTCCCGAAGGATAAACACTTAGAAATGGAAGGGTTTCGTGGACGCCGTCAGGTGGTTTCGTGCAACACATGAGTCCTTTAGTAATGAGCTCCTTGGCGCTTTCTTTGCTGGCAGCGCATAATCGTTGTCTAGCTTGCAGGAAATCGAGCTTGGCCTCGGAAAATTTTCCCAGTTTGAGCAAACATTGAGCCCGACAAAGAAAAAGTTCAAAATGTAGATCAGGAGGGCAGTCGTTCTAGTGAGAAAGATAAAAAGAACATAGTAACGATAGCCGTATTAATCCTCCAACTACACACTGCGTCTCTGTCCGGTTAAGAGTAAACTGACATTATTCATTTTGCCGCGGAGGTTGTGTGCCACTACTGCAACACGGATATACTTCACTGTAACACCGCGTTTAACTGAGTTGCATCGGCGAATGACTGCATACGTTGCATTTTCTTTCCCTTGATAAATCTTCGGTCTAGTCATGGGTATTCTATATGGAATCACACAAACCTGGATCCAGTCAGACTCTGCGCGGATGTGCAATCGTGCAGTAATTCTGTGCTGTGCGGCTAACACCGTGCTAAATTGATTGGCCACCGGTAGTGAGCTGCATGCTGAAACACGATGGAGTCTCACTACCATTTCCTGTTCCTTTTTCTTCTTCATATCTGTCTAGGCCTGGACAACCTGGCAGTATCTTAGCCCACGTGCAGCCTATGACTGTGCGGCACTTTGTCTGGGTCAGGCTTGTGCTTTCAT
Source organism: Atriophallophorus winterbourni (assembly GCA_013407085.1). Taxonomy (NCBI): domain Eukaryota; kingdom Metazoa; phylum Platyhelminthes; class Trematoda; order Plagiorchiida; family Microphallidae; genus Atriophallophorus; species Atriophallophorus winterbourni. The sequence continues at coordinate 42,528 of JACCGJ010001007.1, forward strand.
ACATACATACATACATACATACATACATACTGCGTGAGCTACTATGCTGTCATGTTGTCCCGGTCTAGAGATATATGAGAAAATAGTAGTGAGAATCCATGATGTTGATACTCAAAATGCTACTGCACTCGTTGAAGATGAAACACACACATATCCGGGGATGGTGTACTCACACCTCGAATCAAAAACGCATTCAATCACGACGTCAGAAAGATTGCTTCCTTTCGACTTTCACAGTCACGCATCATAACGAGCACTACTCGTCACTGCACATACAACATTAAGCGAACAGGCCAAGAGTACCATTAAACAAGATATTGCAACATATCCTGAAGCGTAAATTAACAATTCAATATCAAACTACAGGGACCCCAGGGCGGAAAACAGGCTGCGCCGAATTTAGAAAGGTTACTAGTTAGGGAATTTCGGCGTCTATGCCACGTGACAGTTTGACCACCGCGAGATTAACTGGGTGCGGTGTTGCAAACGAAATCCGTTTCAGGAGTTGCTGATCTTGCATCCTTAAAACGTGGCCCAACCTGCATAACCTGTGCAGGTTTGTCTGCGTCTCTATAACAACATTACTACAGGAGAGTTGTTTATTGATAGCATCGTTGCGTATGTGATGGTAACAGCCAACTCCAAAAACGCCGCGGAGACAGGGGTGGCTGAGTACTATGAGACGCCGGATAGAATGCTGTTGAATCGCCCAGGCAGTGCGATTCCTGCAAGGCACCGCATGCATCTGATTACTGTGGACAAATCACTTCAACTCAGTATTACATGCGCAACACAGAAGTTGTGCACGAATACACAAGCAATGAAGAATTAACAGAAAAATAACACATCTTGGCGCCTTATTCATACGTGATACTAAACTACGGCCTTGTGCCAATCGGGGTTTACATATTGACTATTGTAGTATAGACAAGCATCGAGCATTAATCAATATGGATCTCGAGTGCATAATGTGAGAATCGTTCACTTTACAGACCTTGTGTTGTTCATTCATGCACGAGTTCAGTTAGGGTCGTATGCACGGATGTGCAATCGTAGAGTACTTCTATGCTGTGCGGCTAACACCGTGCTAAATTGATTGGCCACGGGTAGTGAGCTGCATGCTAAAACACGATGGAATCTCACTACCATTTTTATTCTCTATTTTTTATATCTGTCTAGGCCTGGGCAACCTGGCAGTAATATCATCCACGCGCAGTCTCTGATTGTGCGGCACTTTGCCTGGATCAGGCTTGTGCTTTCATACCAGGGTCGTGTTTCTCTCTAACCCACGGCTGGGTCAGCAGTTGCTGGGTGCGAAAAAATACTTTCACATATCAAGTGATGCTAGTACTGTTGGAATTCATACAAGAATTGTTCAAGATTCAGCAGCAAATCATAGAAAGACTCGCATTTCTCATAATCAACTGTTCAAGTTCGGGACTATCAGTCGAAAGTTCAGTGAGAAACTTGTAAGAATTTCAGCGACATCCAGGTAAAGAAGTCACATAAATCACCCATATTGAAATCGAAAAATCACACTGAAAACGCTTTTACAGAACCTGCGTTGCAGTCTCCTGACAATTATGAATTGCGAACAAAAGTTTTATCAAAGCCAGAAAGCGACCCTGGCATAATATTACTAAGAGTAAGTGAAGAATTTCAAAAAAAAGAAAATTTGCTATCACTAACGTTCAAAATTGCCACATGTTGCAGAATCGTGTTGTAAACCCTGAAGTCCTATAGAAGAAGGGTCTTAAACAATTTTATCAGGAGCATCCGTAAACAAATTATCACTCGAAGTCACACTTACTGGCCACTCACGAATAGAAAAGTTGTCATAAAATGTTACGGTTATCGCTTGAACACAAAATGATTCCCAAATGTGAGCTACGACCATCGCCAATACCAGAAGGCCCGTGTTAGGGATCTTGCAGGTCCCTCCACCCTGCAACAAGGCACCTAAAACCCGCAGTTTACAAGACCAGAATCAGGCAACCGATCAGCCGTTTTTCTATGAACACACGATACCCTAGCTCTTATTTAATCGTTACTTGTGTTCAATTTTTTCAAAGAGGTGTATTATAGACAGCTAATGAACTATACATCGAACCTCGTTGAATGTCGATAGCGAGTGAATAATATGATAATCGTTCCAAAGGTTGTCATAGACGGGGGTGGCAGTGGGGATAAGTTCCCACTGTCTATAAAATGCTCCCATATGGCGCGCGTCTCAAATAGCCTCTGACAAACAAGTCCAGCTTCTGGCCTGCACAAGTGACTCCCCGAGCCCGGCGGAACTACATCTACTAACAGGAGAAGGGGCGAGGGCGAGTGACTGGCGCCTGAAAACCAGTTTGCTTCGGGCAGATGGAGCTCGTTAGCATGTGAGGGCATTTCATCTAAGGGAAGGAAAACCCTGATTTTAAACCTCCGCTGCCTTGCGGGATACCCGATCGTGGGAACGGCTTCGGGAGAAAATCCTGAGGAAAAATCTGGAGCAGAGTCTGGCAGACGGTTAGTTGGTGCACACCACCTCTTTCTGGCAACTCCCTGCTGCCTTGCAGGTCGCACTTGGTTGTGCAAAGGCTAGAGAAGCTGACTCGAACAAACGCCGAGTGGTCCTGGGGACGCCGCTTTGTACCCAAATTCCCAAGACCCTTCATTGAAGCCGACTCATCATCCAAGAGGAGATAGTCGCACAAGCTAAGTAAGTTCACTGTACAGACTTTGTGATTTTCATTCATGCAGTCAATACACGAGTTCAGTTACGGTCGTGATTCCCTCTAACCAACGAGCAGGCCAGCAGTAGTGCAGCGCAGTTACAACAACCATCTGATTGCTTGTGATGATTATTGGGTACTTGTTGCAGGTTATCTCGCTTAAATGCATAGTCGCACGGAGGAAAGCTGAAAGCAGCAAGAAAATATAACTTCAATGCTGATTAGAAAATTAACATCTGCTACAAGCGGTCCTTGAATATAAACAACTCTAAGTGATGGGTGGTTAGATGCACCAAATTCACTGACCGAACATAATCGTTGGTTGGATATGGGATACATAAGGCGCAAGGTTACGATTCAAGCATTACCTGAATGGCGTAATCAATGTCCCGCGCAGCTTCTGAATACGCACCAATGGCAGCCAGCACACGAGCTCGGTGTGCAATGACAAGGGCCTTCTGATTTGGACCGATGGCGAAAAACAGGGACTTGGTGAACAAAGACAAGGCAGCTTGCGTATCGCCCCGACTTAAAAGCTCGCTACCACGAGCAAGTAAACGCGTGGATTCGACGTTGGATTTGTTCCCAGACAAAAAGCGTTGGTTGTGACCGACTGGTGTGACAGTTGGAAACGTGAAAATATCATAGGTGAGTTATAAAAAAATGTGAAAATGAAAATCAATAGTAAGGATTAGAAAAATGTCAGAAATTAGGCATGAGCGGAAGCCAGCTCTAGAAGTGGATTAGATGGCTTCATTGATATGCGTGTATGTGGGAAAATGTCTGGCAAGTACAGTAACCGATAGGCTTCAGCAACACGTCGCAAGTGAAGAATTGAAAACTCTAATCTTTGCAACTACAACTTCTGCAGGGACTTTAAAAAAGCAGTAGTTGCAGGCAGATGTCCGTCATATTTGGCCTGTTTGTAAGGACTTCGGGTGGATGGACAGGATTATACTACATTTTAACGGAGCTACTTGTCTTTGATTGACACAAAAAACGCTAAAAAGCAATAAATGATCAGAAACAATAAATTTGTCTGAGGCCAAGTTCCCGGGGGTTCGTTCCATCGACAATTTTGCGACAGATTAAATTTTGAACCGGACGTCAGTTAAGGAAAACTGCAATGAAATTCATACAAAATGTAACCATGCAGTGTTTTTGTTCTGAAAATATTACTAGGGATCACTCGGTTAAAGAAACCGTATGTTTGGGTAGAAACTGTTTTGAATATCACAAGCAAGTTGAATCAAACAACATGTGAGTTGAGATTGAAAACAAATTTCAAATGGCTATGGATTTAAATGGCGTAGGGGGCAAAAGCAGTGCAGATTCAGACCAAAATACATAAGACCATATTGGAGGAGGGCACCCTCCTAACGAATAAAACAAGCCGGATTACCTGATCGATCATAGTCGCAACGGCGAGAAATTGTTGTTGGGTAAGCCATTTTGTACCCTGGCAACAAACCACATCTTCACTAAATTTAAATTGTCTGACTCGCCCACAACAACCAACTTCCGTCGTTCCCACTATGCACCTTCCCACGATTACGGTGTACCCTTATACGTTCACTTCGTTGTTGCCCTATAAATACAAACCATGTCCACGGTCTAAACGCACACACTGGGCGCTTGGAGCGATCAACGTTCCATTCCGGTCTTGTTCTCTTTTTCTGGCTGTTGGGTTAAGAACAACGCAAGATTGATAGAAAACAGAGGAGGTCTATGCTAAACATCGACGAAACATCAATCATAACTAGGGTCGGTGGAGAGGGTGCCAACACCTCGAATCAAACATGCATTCAATCAAGTGTTGTGGACGAGTAACGCGACATCAGCACCACAGCTTCGTTGCGGCTTTCACTGTCATGCATTATGCAAAACATGTATCCCTACGCCACGTAGCATACAATATTAAACGAACGCGTGCAGCAAGATTGCCAATAAACAAGATTCTGAGCCATACATATGAGATCAAGAGGCGATTGCAA
>JACCGJ010001007.1:48241-64042 GCA_013407085.1 Atriophallophorus winterbourni
AGATCACGCCGCCGGCGAGAAAGATTTACAATACACACAGAGTTCTGACTATCGTTCAAGCGTATGCCGGAGAGATTGTCCTCCCGAATCGGAATGTTTAGTTAATTCAAAATGTGAAAAACCTGAAATTCATGCATGTGATGTACAGCACATGGTCCAACATCGACCGGGCACGGAGGCTCCAAAAAAAAAATATATATATATATATAGATATACTATATATATTAATATAGATATATGTTGTGTGTGTGTGTGGTGTTGGTGTGTGTGGGTGTGTGTGAAGCGTCGGCCAAGTGGGGAAGAGAAGATACAGACTCTTGGCGCTAGACGTAGATTACACCGCCGGGTGCAATTGAAGCCGATAAAACACGAGTTCTTGCCACGTTTCCGGGCACTCACTCTCAAATCGGAGTGTTTTGTCATTCTAAAAGCGTCGGAGAATGAAACCACTACGCGATTGTGAGGTACAACCATAGTCAACATCGGCCGAAGGAGGCCAATACAACGTATATATAATTGACGCGGACACGTACCTCTTTCTAGTGAAAATGCCTTTAGCTGTGGTATCGACATCAGAACACGCACACGGTCGAAATCAGTTGCACAATTGGCAAATTGTTCGGGCCATGGGTTTACGTTTTTACCAGGTTTGGGGTTCATGCCTAAGACCGCATCGACCACCTCATCACAAAAGATCCCGAAAACTGGGTCCATAGAAGAATAAACAGCAATTAACCTGTAAAATGAAGAATTAGCACTATGTAGAAACAATAGGTCAGTAACGAATTCGTAATTTTTTTATATTGCCGATGTGGATCAAAGATTATATACACTACATAATAAAAACAAGTGATAATAATGGCCAAAACATGGGGTATTGTCTCTATATTTTTATTTCGCTGTTGATTGTTAAAAACATATCCTCCGAGACATTCATTAAACGGATTATGTAAGATGGATTAGTAAGCGTCGTTGATGTGTCGAATCATGCCAGCCCATGGGCATCGATCGGAGGCGGGATCGTTGCAATTCGTTATCCATTCACGTTCCCGCCTTCAAACACTGTAGACGGTACGCAGTTTTGGAGCATCCATATCCACTTTATAGTTGACAGCCAGGTATTAACTTGACCGCCTTGTCACGGACGCCAAGTACGGGAGGGTTTAGGTTCCAGGACAAATTTTGTGAGCGCTGAGTCTCTTTGGGTGGACGTGGCCGTGTTTGTTTAATAACATCAGTATGTGTGTATGTATGAAATCAGAAGCCTGATCCAGGGAAAGTGCCGTACAGAGTGAAACTACGCGTGGGCTATGATACTGTCAGGCTGCATAGGCCTTAACAGATATAGGAGAGAGAAATTGCAGTGCCACATCAGCGCGTTTCCGCACACAGCAAGTGTCGTTGTCAAATCAATGTATTAGGACTTAGTTACCAGTACAGTACAGAAGTCCTGCACAATTGCATATCCTTGTATAACAGTAGTAATGAATACGGCAAGAACAAATAACATCTTCGACCGATTATTTTTGGCGCATTATCATTTAAAGCTTCTTTGCCAAGGCCTGCCCAAGGACGACATGCCATGGCTTCTTTCAACAATTATGGTCAAATCAAAAAAGAAGCATTAGCTGTCATCTTCACGGACAAACGATTCCACAAGTTGATCTATGGCCATCACTTTACGTTGCTAACCGACCACAAACCTTTGATTTCGATATTCGGCTCGAAAAAAGGTATACCAGCACATTCTGCAAACCGGTTACAACGATGGTCTCTCAAACTTTTGGGATACGATTTCTATATACAATATCGCCGTTAAGAAAATTTTGGTCAAGCGGACGCTCGGCCCCGCCTAATCCCGGTTCGAGATCAACCAGACGAGAATACAGTCATTGCATGCGTCTCCATCGAGCAAGCTATGCAGCGACAATTTGACGACGCAGTGAAGGGATTGCCTGTCAAAACAGAGGACATTAAACAATGTACGCAAACAGATGAAACTTTGCTGCAAGCAATCGCCTATACTCACTGTGGTTGTCCGAAATTTACGCCAGCTGGTGAACTACCAAGGACGTGAATTCCTTTCAATTATTGACTAGTGTCTAATGTTCAACGATCGCGTTGTTGTTCCAAAGAATCGACGTAATTGTGTCCTTCGACAATTCCACAATGGGCATCCAGGCATTCAACGCATGAAAGCGAGCGCTCGCAGTTTCGCTTATTGGTCTGGTATGGATGTAGATATTGATCTATTCGTCAAGTCATGCCGTCAATGTCAGCAGCAGCCAAGATGCCTAACCGTGTACTAATTGCACCATAGCCAGAAAAACCGTGGCAAAGAATTCATGTCGATATTGCTGGTCCTATAAACGGGGTCATGTACCTCGTCGTGGTCGATTCTTATTCGAAATGGCCCGAAATCATCGAGATGTCATCTGCAACATCCAGCAACACGATCGACGCACTGCGTTGTTTCTTTAGTCAGCGTGTCCGATAATGGCTCGGACGTTTTAGCCGAATTTTGCCACCAGAACATCTACGATCGCCGCCTTACCATCCTCAGTCAAATGGCCAGGCCGAACGCTTCGTCGACACATACAAGCGTGTTCTTCTAAAATCACGTGGAGAGGGGACATCCGTCGATAGCCTGCAACGTTTGCTACTGGTTTACAGAACTATCTCCTGGTTTCCATCCTCCTTCGTCGGCTATCGCCCATTCGGGAGTTACGTTGCCGTGAGGAACAGGCTGGATTCCGCCCGGGGCGAGGATGCGTGGATCAGCTTTTTGTCCTGCGACAGTTATTAGAGCACAGACACCTGTACCGGCGACCAACCATCGTAGCTTTTCTGGACATCCGTGCCGCGTTTGACTCGGTGGACAGAACTACTCTTTGGAACTGCTTGCTTAGGAGTGGCATCCCTCCTAAGTATGTCGCCATCTTGAAGGAGCTCTATTCTCATTCATCAGGGAGGGTCAGGGTCTACGGCAGCCTATCGCCGACGTTCCTCACAACCAGTGGCGTGCGCCAGGGCTGTCCGCTGTCCCCATTCTTGTTCAACTTTGCGATCGAGGATGTCCTTCAGAATGCTCTCCGTAGCTTCACTGAGGGTGAGATTGACCTACTTCCAGGTAACCGTGTCACTGACCTTGATTATGCTGATGACATTGCTTTGCTTGGTGATGATCCGGTGTTCCTACAGAATGCCCTGAACCAGCTAGCATTTGAGGCGTCTAGGTACGGTTTGCACTTAGCTCCAACTAAGTGTAAGGTTCTTCTTCAAGATTGGGAGGGCTTGCAGCCCACTCTGACGGTCGATGACCTCAGTCTGGACTGTGTGGTAGCTGCATCACGGCGGGAGGAGGGCTGGAAAGCGAGATCGGCTCTCGCATTGCGAGAGCTCGCTTCGCGTTTACCAGTGTAGGTAATCTCTGGAAGCGGTCTGACGTGAGTTTGAGACTCAAGGGGAGAGTTTACCTGGCATCAGTCAGGTCGGTCTTGCTTTACGGGTGCGAGAGCTGGGCAGTACACGCAGAGGAGCTCCGGCGCTTGGAGGTGTTTGAACATCGGTGTTTACGGAGGCTTGCACGAGTGTGGTGGCAACACCGCACTAGCAACGTTGAAGTGAGGCACCGTGTTCTAGGTGGGGACAGCCTGATGCTACGAGACCTAATCGACCGTTCCCGTCTCCGCTGGCTAGGGCATGTCTTGAGAATGAAGCCTGAGCGCCTACCCTCCCGCGCGCTGCGTGGGTCGGTTGGCCCAGGCTGGCGGCGGTGTTCAGGTGGACAACCGCTGACCTGGAAGAAGGCCTTAAAACGCTTGACGTCGGGTTTAGCTCGGGTCGGACGAACGCGGCTTCCTGGGTGGGGTCCAAGGGATAGTGAGTGTCTGTGGCTTGACACGCTGTCGACGATGGCTGAGAACCGGCAACAGTGGAGAGAATGCATTCTATTTTGTGTTCCCCCCTCAAATTTGTGAAAAATATCAAAAAAATCAAAAAATCGACGTGGAACAATGGACAAAAAAATCCCCCCTCATTTTGTACCTTTTTTCTTTCTTTTTCTCGTGCATTGCCGGATGGCACTTTTTCATTTTTAAATGATTGTGTAAAAAATATATAAATATATATAATATAACAGAACTATGCCGAACGATGCATCGACAAAGGCTGAAAAACCCCCGCCGAAGCACTCATGGGCTGGAAGCTGCATAATTGGAACAATGCTATGCTGCCTAAGTCAACCAAAATGCTGCACAATCGAATCAACAGTCATGCTTAGAACCAGGAAGTGCCGTCCACGTACAAGACTACAGAACGTCAAGTCCACCTTGGATCGATGGTAATGGAAAAGATGTCATGACACGACACATAAATCAGTTACGTCTGAGATCCGCCACCTCCAATGTGCTCGTCGAGATCCGGATACCACATGACATGCCGTATGAAACATTCAGCCTTCCAACGCCAGGTGAATCTATCACCACCGAAATACCAGCTGACCGAAGTCTGCAACCAGGAAAAGCAAACCCGTGAAACCGTGGCAGGTCAATCCACGCAACTCCCGGTATTGAGAATTTCAAAAGGGGAGGTGTTGAGTAAATATTATTATTTTCCTCAAAAGCTCATTATAATATTTAAAACCCTTTAATTTATAATTCTCGATTCTGATTGGTCCATTTTTCGGCCATATTGTGTTTTGCCAGAAACGGTGTATAAATACAGACGAGCCGCAGCCTAATGGCCTTTTTGGTCAGAGACGGTAAAGCTCAGCCTGAAGGGCCTTTGTTCTTGCTACGCGTAGTGTTGGGTTTAGCTAGTCAATAGTGACTAATAGCATAAAGTGGATCAGTGTTAAGCAATTGGACAATTATTACTTGGGTTCTACTCTGGTAATATATAACACTAATGAAGAATACGATGCCTTGGGACTATGTAGCATACACCCTGGTCGAATGTGAAAACTCATCTAGATCTACAATGACCACGCCTCTGACCGACTCGCTTCGGTATCAGAGGACGAGATTTAAGTGAAACCGGTTTACCTACAAGCAGAAGAACGGCAATTCTATTCTCTTTGACGTCCTGTTCAATCTCCACATTAAGTTTTCAGTGTGATGCAGGCACGACTTCAACTTTCTGAGTGGGTTTGTGAAACTTTGTTTTATAAATAACACCCCCTTTTATATCAGTCCACGCCTTATTGTACATATGTATAACTTGGTGACAGCTAACCGCAAGCAGAAATCTTGCGTCATCTAGCTGCATGGTACATATTTCTCCCATTCCACGCAACACAAATATGACTATCTATGCAACAATGCTTAATCTTCAATAACTCACAGATATTGCGAACAAAATACACGAGTTCCACGGTTATTCATTTGCTTTTACTTTGACTGACATTTACACTAACGCAATGAACATATCTTAGGCAAACGTTTGGGAGAATATACGACTTCCATCATTTCACTCACGCATTCACAAAGCTTAACATGGATACTCAAATCACAGTGAAATGATCTCGTAACAGGAAAAATATCTGCTTCTAAAACATGCATTTTGTGCAAGTGTAAAAATTCTCAGAGCAGTAAAAATGTCACGAAGACAAACCTGGTACACCGTCGTTTGAATGAAATCAATACGTGAGATTCGCCTTAACGGCAACATCCTGCTTTCATAATGTTGCTAGATAAGCTGCTATTGAAAAAGCTACCCTGTCGTAAATGTAACTTAGTGAACGCATGAACAAACGCATTTCACGGTAGTGACCTCGGAAAATATGCAATTTGCTCAAAGAGAAAACTTATTACCGTCCATTCTGCATGCAATCGCGAAACACGTGACTGTCCCGAGGACATCTTGCGATCCAACTCCCACTTTCTCTAACTCAGCAGCACACACCTGCAACTGACTGATGCACATGCTGACATTCAACAATGGACAAGTGTTCACTTACAAACAGCTACACAAGTTTTACACAGTCTAGTAATCGTATCGTGCTTGAAACCTCCTGGACTCCAGTTATATACACGTTTTAGTTAAACTGGCCAGAGACCCTTGATTGAAATCGAGCATTTTCTCTGCCTTCCGACGATCTAAAAGGTATATGATGTGGTACGAAAGCACAAGCCTGATCCAGGCAAAGTCCCGCACAGTTAGAGACTGCGTGTGGACTAACATACTGTCAGGTTGCCCAGGCTTAGACAAATGAGAAAGGAAATAGAAATGGTAGTGAGACTCCAGCGTGTTTTAGCATGCAGCTCACAACAAATGGCCAATCAATTTAGCCCGGTACTAGCCGCACAGCACGGATGTACCGCAAGATTGCACATCACTAGAAGGGTACCAATGTAGAAATTGTATATTGACTTTCTTCCTTGGTTTGTATGGATTATTTCAATAATAAGCATTCTTCGCGCACTTTTCTCGTTCTAGTGGTTACTTCGGTTTGTGGGCTTACCGCTTACTGGCGCCATTAACAAAAATAAACGTAACCTGACGTTCCGTGAGTTTTATCCTAATTACTGATAAATCACTTTTTAGGCATAATCTTCGATCAGAATTTTAATATCTATCTATCTATCTATAAGTATCATAACGAAAATTAAACGCGAAAGTGAAGGACCTTATCTGGCCTCGATTTTTGCTGAATAAAATAGCACTGGATTACTCCCTTAAATCAGGTAGCATGAATTACTGAATACATTTTACGAACGGCGGTGGTATGTAGAAACCGAACGTATAATAATGCTGTGGGGAAACGATTTATATCTGTAACTGATGTTGGAACAGAGACCGTTCGAGCAATGATAGATGATAATAATGATTAAACATGAGCTTTTCTCAAAAGTTAGAACTTTATTTAGCACTCACTTCACTTGTACGATCAATAAACTGTTGAGTTGTGGATGAACCTAATCTTCTGATCCGAAACGGTGTATTTATCTGAAGCGATTCAGATTATTTTAATTGTATGTGGTGGCCGACAACGACCGATGGAGGTTAACAACAACAGCAGTGATGTAACAAGTTCGTGACTATGATCCCAAGCAAATCAATACAGAGCATAGACGCGTAAGGAATGAACTTAAACGGAGCTTAAGGTTAGATAGAGAAACGTGGTGGCTAAATAAGGTCGAACAAATGGAAATAGCAAATAATGCGGGTAACGTGCGATAACTCTTCCAATAAATTCGACTGACGGGTCCGACGAACAAAGGAGTCAGTGAGACTATAGCTGAATTATACGATACCCTTATCACTAATAAGAATCAACGCCCCTCACGCTGGGCCGAACAGCTGACTGTGGGCAACGGATTCAGTGACTCATTAGAAGCAGTATAATCCTTAGCTTCTTAGCGTAAATTCTCCAAGTGATTTGAAAATTAAAGCATGTATCGATTCCATGGAACGGCTTAAGGCTGCTGGCCCGGATAACATACCGCCAGTTTTGTTCAAGGAAGGTGGCCAAGTCCAAATCAATACGTTAGGCGATATCCTCCGTGAAGTGTGGTTGTCAGAATCCGTCCTACCGAGTTCGGGAGACTCAGTTATCATACTGATATTTAAAAAAGGTGTACGAAGCTCTTGCTATAATCACCATGGAATAAGTCTTACTCCCATCATTACGAAAGTATTAGCGGCCATATGCCTTCGAAGATTAACATCGCATAGAGAATCACAGATCCCAGAGAAGCAAGCTGGCTTCCGGCCTGGCAGAGTCTGTCGACTACATTTTACTCTATAATCTTAGAACTGTGTGTTAGGAGGGCACCATCCTAACGAATAAAACAAGCCAAATTACCTGGTCGATCAAAGTTCGCAACGGAGAGAAATTGCTGTTGGGTAGGCCATGTTGTACCTTGGCAACAAACCCCATCTTCACTAAATCCAAATTATCTGACTCTCCCATGACAACCACCTTCCATCGTTCCCAATATGCACTTTCCCGTGATTATAGTGTACTCTCACACGTTCACTCTGTTGTTGCCATATAAATACAAACCACGTCCACACACTGGGCGTTTGGACCTTGGACTCCCGATCGACGTTCAATTCCTGTCTTGTTCTGTTTTGCTGACTGCTGGGTTAGGAACAACGCAGATTGATAGAACGCTGCTGCACCTTGCTGTGCAAAGGCATTCCGCAAAAGTAGGTTAACATACTGCCTTCACTTAATGCTAATACATCTAGATGCGTTACGGTTTACAACGACCTTTCACCCAAATTCCCCACTACAAGTGGCTTCCACAAGGATGTCCGATTTTTCCGTTTCTGTTCAATTGTGTAATTGACGCCATCATGGAAATATGCAGCGAAGGATCCCCAGCTTTTGGAGTTCACATAATACCCGGTGGCAAGCTTCTCGACTTGGTTTAGTATGATATAGTTCTGCTTTTCGACTGGTACGCAGATGCACAGGCGATACTAAATAAACTAGCTTGTATTATTCCGGCATTTGGAATGCGTTTCGCAACAACTAAGTACAATGTTCTGATGCGAAACATCGACTAATGAGACAGCACTTTATTATTTGGCAATCAGGCGTTTGAAAATGGTAGATAGTTTTACGTATCTCGGTAGTTGTATCAATAATTCTGCATCGTTGGATGACGAGGTCTCGGCAAGCATTTCTAAGGCAACCGTAGAATTCCGCAACCTATGTCACCCCTGGCGTCAGGACTCTCTCTGTTACTCAAAGGTAGATTATACAAAGCCACAGTTCTGGCTGTATTATTGTATGGGTGCGAAACGTGAACCATACGTGAAGAGCACATTCGGCGTATTTGACAACCGATGTCTTCGCAGCATTCTAGGAGTTAGCTGTTATAATAGCATACGCAACGATGCTTTCTTAAATAAGTTCTTCGGTAGTGATGTATATATTTTCAATGTCGGTCTCGCACTAAGCATCTCCTTGGAGTGTTTGCTTAGCCTTGTATGTCGTCAAGTGGAGTAATGAGGAAAGCCCGTTATGATACATGACAGTGAAAGCTCCAAGGAAACTGTTGTGCTGATGTCGCTTACTCTTCCATAGAATTCGTAGCTATTTAAGTCTCACACTTCCCCATCTTTAGGATTTTATTTTGTCAGGGTTGTGTGACACTTAAGCATTCGGTACATTACTTTACTTTTGTGCGGCTGGCTCCACGGGTGGATTAGCCGGCTTCATTGATGTCTCGGATCGCACCAGCCCACGCACGTCGATCGGAGGCGAGATCGTTGCAGATCGTGATCCAGTCTCGTTCCCACCTGCGAACTCCGTAGACGGTACGCAGACCCATTGAACATCATCATGAAGTTTCTTGGGGGTAGTGTACAAGTGATGTCCCCAGCACCACTCGGTGTTTGTTCGAGTACACCTCTCTAGCCTTTGCACACCAAGTGCAACCTACAAGGCAGCAGGGAGTTGGCAGATAAACGCGCTGTGCGCCAGTTATCTACCTACGGGACTTCTCTCCGGATTTTTCCTCGGGGTTTTCTCCCGAAGCCTTTCCCGCAATCGGGTGACCCACAAGGCAGTGGGGGTTTGGGGTCAGGGTTTTCCTTCCCCTAGATGGATTTAGCTGACGAGCTCCATCTGCCCGGAGCAAACTGGTTTTAAGGCGCCAGTCACCCGCCTTTGCCCCTTCTCCTGTCAGTAAGAGCAGTTCCGCCGGGCTTGTGAAAGTCACTCGTGCAGGCCAGGAGTTGGACTTGGTTGTCAGATGCTATTTGAGACGCACGCCACGTGGGAGCATTTTATAGATAGTAGGTGGCTCATTCCTACTACCACCCCCGGCTGTGACAACCTTTGGAACCCATTCGGTACATGCTACCGGTTTAGTGGTGCTGATTGCTTTGTCAGCAGAAGTCATTCATAATTCTTGTTGTGAAGAAGCTTAAACGGGATTTTTTGCTTTCGATCTAGAAGATAAAAACAACGGTTACGGTGGTTAATCAAAATGTCCAGGATACATCATATGAATATATTTCAAAAAGAGAAAAATCGGGAAAGAAAAATAAAAAGGGAAAAGTCAATGTAACTGTCAAATAGGTGTAGCAGACTGACTACTACAATAACGTCCCACGAAGAACGCACCGGACAATGAAGAATTTATCGCGGTATCCAAGACGTGTACGACGGTATGGTATGGTATATATGCACGAGCCTGATCCAGGCAGTGTCGCACAGTCAGAGACTACCGTCGTGGACGACGGTACAGAATAGCAGTCATGTAGCACGCGTGAATCAGTATCAATATTACAGGGCGATAGTCGAATAAATAGAAACGAGTAACCAGATTCTTTCGGAGCTGTACTTGAAAACAACCGCCACTACCTGGATTGATTCGTAGGGAGCACACGCGTGTTTACTTGTGAATGGAAGATGGGAGAGGTCTCATCACCGAAAGGTGAGAGTTAATGCATGTCGCATGTCCAATCGAATGAAAAGAGGATGGACAGCGGTTAATTTCAAAAAAACGAAAAGATGAAAAAACGCTTTTTATGTTTCAAAAGTATTTTCCCAATATCTTTGTTGTTTTTTTGACAATAAATAGGGATGGATTTAATCTTAAGAGTAATGCTCCGGAATGGGCACCTACCACTGTTAGTCTAGCCCATGTGTTGGACTCATGTACCGCTGGGAGTAAGTTCCACGTGTTTCACTACACGGATACTTCCGGATTCAGCCTGGGTGCTTTGTGTTTACTTAGCTTAAAGATTTGTCCCTCGATTCCCAACCCAAAAGGAGAGAACCGAAAACTCCAACCGAACTCGAGATAGCTAACATTTGCCAACTTTAAAGACTCTAGATCCCCAAGTTTGCCCCAGTCTAGCGAAAAATTCCTCAATGCTAGTAGACGATTTTTCATTTTGGTGTAATGTCTAACCAAGGACGGTCCCAAGCCCGTCTGAGAAAGGAGGAGGGTTGGGCTTGGGGCTAGCAACCCTATCCCGTAAAACCTACATTGCTACGGAAACGATGACAACATATCCGTGGTTCGGTCATGTCTGCAGGATGGATCCCAGTTCGCATACGAAGGTAGCCATGCAATGGCATCCGCAAGGTAAACGAAAAAGGGACGGCCCAAGGAAACTTGGCGCAGAACGTAGGAACGCGAACTACATGCACAAGGATTCGCGGTGCAGACGGCAACGGAAGCAGCGACAGACCGGAACCACTGACGTGAAAGTGTCTTCGCCTCATGTGCCACCACGCACGAAGAGTACTGAATGCTAATAAAAGGAATACTAACCATTCGATCAGTGCTGTGGCATGTTTTCTGTATCACTTCTAGCAGCAGTATATCTTGGTAAACGTCTTCCAGACCGAATACCGTATTCTAGATGTGGCCTTACTATTGCCTTGCAGAGGGGGCAACATTCCTCAGCTTTTATTACAAGAGTTCTTTTCCTGGCCTTTTGTAGTCCGCGCAGCGGATGAAATATCAAGGTCAATCTGTTTTAGGTACAGTAAAACACAGAAATTCGTCATTTGCGCCGCAAAGAAAGTTAGGAGAGACTTCGAAACTAGTCTTGCCGAAAAGATAAACTTGATAGCTTTTTATGACTACGTTTGATCCAAACACTCTTTAAGAGAAGAAATAGGTACGTTATTGTTGGATTCAAATTAATTCAAGGATTTAATGGTCCAAAATGAAAATAGTTTACAGTAAACATAGAATAAAAATATAAGGAATGCATAAAAACAACACAAATGCTTTACCAATATGGGAAGTCAGCACGTGTATTCAGCTGCGGGGTTGGATTTCTCAACATTTACTTGTCAAGTTCAGCCTTGAACATGTTCGGGCTGGATGCACATATGATATTTGGGGAAAGAGAGTTACATATAAATCAAACTCAGACAGCAAAGAAAACTTTCTACAATTTGATCTACAATGTTGAATAATTAACTAATAGCTCTGCGATTTGCTACACCGTGCTTCTGGCAACACGATGAAAGCAAGGCTTTTACTGCATAGGAAAAAGTCGATGCTTGGCAAACATTCTTCTGCAGCGATCATTAGCGTGATTCAGGTAACCTTTGGGCAACTAACAAGTACAGCGCACCTCTTTAACTCCGTGGAAGTTAATCGAAAAATGATCACCACGGTTCTGACGCAGCTGGATAAAATTAAATTCGGCTGACCCCGACGGAATACATCCGGCTATCCTTATATCGCTCACGGATATTGTTAGCCCTGCAATCAGCAATTTTTGGCAGCTTCATTACTCCAGGGTATACTACCGAATGATTGGTAACAAGCGGTTGTATCGATAAACGAAAAGGGTACCAGTGGAGATGTACGCAACTTTAAGCCAATAAGCCTGGATAGAATTGTTTTGCAAGTTCTTGGAAAAAATAATTCTGCACTAAATATGTAAACATTTGGTAGCCAATTCCTTACTATCCGATGCTTAGCACGGATTCTGAAAAGAGAGGTCCTGTCTAGCAAAACTTCTGAGATTTCTTGATGAAGTGACATTACGGCTCGACGAAGGCAAAGTAGTCGAAGTATGCTACCTTGATTTTCTAAAGACCCTTGACTCAGTGAAACATAGGTACCTTCTGCACAAGCTAAGGTGAACTGCATTGATGGTTAGAGAGGTTTTTAACAAATCGCACTAACTATGCTAGAATTGTAGAGGTGTGCTCGGAGGAATCAGTGATGCTCAGTAAAGTGCCTCCAGGCTCAGATCTTGGTTTACTAATTTTCCTCATTTTTGTAAACGACCAGGCAGCCTGCTCGATTTCATGTTTGCGAATGATGTTAAGATCCTGGGAACCGACAGTTGAAATACGCTTATTACTGATGTAGAAAAAGTAATCTAGTGGACAAAAACAAGGGACTAGCCACTTATTCGGTTGTGAAATCTGTCGACTAATCCATTTGAAAATGGTGGTATTCTATAGTCCATAAGTATTTTGTAACCTGTATCTGATTTAGCTCCTGAAAATATGTTGACGGTAATGGACCACCTCTGTTAATAGTAACTGTGGTCGGTACTCCAAAGTTTGCTGATCAAATGCCCAACGGAAGATCTTGTAACCATTTTTCAATGCTATCAGAAATGAAGTCAGTCAATGGCTAAAGAGTGGATTGACGCGCGTCAATATATACGTATATGCGCAGAAAACACCATACGTTAATATGCGTTTTTAAATAAAACTGATTGCGAAAAATGTTATCTCATTAGCGATTCAGCTGTTGTACCACAGCTCGGTCATATATGCATATATATTCTAGAAAGAAACAATATTCCTTTTAGCGAACTCGGCTTTATTTTTTCTATTGAACTTCTGGCCGGACATTCTTTCGCCTTAATAATATGCTATATGGCTGTGCGAATCAAAAGGGTCTAAATATATAAATAAATAAATGTTTCATTCTTGGATTTCCAAGGCATGCTAAGCATGATCAATAATTATCAAAATTGTTTGTATACAAAAAGCATAAAAATGGACAATAGTTATTAAATTTTTAAGGTTCAAGTAATTTTTGTTCGTAAAATGATAAAGGTAAAAGGTAATCAATCATTTTTACAGAAATTCAATAAATCATCTGTTATTTTATGAAAGGTTTCCCGCAGGTATCAAGTCATACAATATTTCAAATGTTGCTCACAAGAAAGCAGTCATAAGTTCCTGAAATTTCGAAAATATTGAATCTGTTTCTGTCCCTTTCAATTTTTTCACCTATGTAACAACTGTGTGTAGTGAACCTAAAATCATTGACATTATTAATTGTTCCGTTGAGACGTGCTTCGTGACTGCTCTTCTTTTCCGTTGCACACGTCTTGGCTACCCCGATAAATTTTTCATTGTTATTTGCGTTTTCTCTAACCTTCGTGGGACGTTAATGTAGTTGTCAGTCTACTAAAAATTGGTTAGCCCAAAGTGAGACACGAATCCTTCGTGTACTACAAATTGGTGATCCCTATATACACGCATCCCTCGAGTATTTGTTTTCCGGTACGCCGATTTTCCCGGGTGAAATCAGCGTTATTATTTCCAGGTATTTTTTTACCTTGTATTATTCAGCATTTTCGCATCGTTTACTTTCAACCAGTTTTATCGGTTAGAAACAATCTTTTGCCGTATTCTGTATACCATGGTCGATGTTAAACGCGCCATAGTGTCCTAAAGTCACCACCAATACCCAGTTAATTCCAAGGGACCCTCACGAAAAGTGTCCTTTTGAAATTTAATCTAATGTTAAAATATGATTGATGACAAAGTCAAGTTTGCGCAATTAACACAGAAACTCTGAGCTGACTTGTTGATACAGGTTCGCGACGCATTCCTTGCTGCTCGCGAAGAAAA
This sequence comes from Atriophallophorus winterbourni, assembly GCA_013407085.1. Classification (NCBI taxonomy): domain Eukaryota; kingdom Metazoa; phylum Platyhelminthes; class Trematoda; order Plagiorchiida; family Microphallidae; genus Atriophallophorus; species Atriophallophorus winterbourni. The sequence continues at coordinate 62,556 of JACCGJ010001007.1, forward strand.
CCGCTACCGTAACTTCAAGTAGGTCGTGATTTCCCGCACGGTCCAGTCTGAATGATCTAGGCTACAATAGCTTTTCGGAAACTTGGTGGTTGCCGTCAAAAAGCCATTTTCCATACTATTTGAGATGGGTCGCCTGTTAGGGACATCGAACATGGACGAGTTCTTAATGAAGAAGATATGGTTCCAGCGACATTTTGAGTACGTGCAAGGCATATTGGATGCTGCAAAAGGCACTGAAGTGTCTGAATAGCGTAAATGTTGGGTAGCATCGCAGAACGCATCCGTTTCCAGATAGCAGATGCAAATATTTCCACAGTGAGCACTGAACGACAACAAGCATTGGGTCACCAGAACTAAGACAGTATATAGACATATATAGCTTGAGGTCAGCTTTACGAAATACTGTTCGCAACCTCACATTCAAAACAGCAAGCCACATCACGCACTCCATCCGCCAAAGATCGATAGCCCGACTTTCTGGGTGCCTGTTGCTGGATACAAGGGAAATACGGTGATGATGCACGATGTTGCATTAAACCTGCGACTGTCACACGTCGCAAGCGAAAAACTGGAGCCAAGATATGAAGAGACTTCTGTCGTCAGCCCGAAGCCAATAGGTCACCTTTTCTTCATCCAGGATAGGTCTTCAGATCTATGTTTTCTGGTTGACACCGTTGCACTAGTAAGTTTACTTTCGGTAGACCCCGCGCAACGTCGAGTCCGATATTCCTTTTAAGTCTACGTAACGAAATAACAACTTCTCAAACTTTATTTGATTCTCTTAAACCGTAATTATCTCTTATAAAATCCTCATAAAATTCACGTGAGCGTATCAAACGGATGGGTTCTAACAACCTACAGTCAACGCAACTTGAACATGGACTTGGGTTTGCGACATAAATTTTGCTGCATTTTCACAATCGCTGCTGTTTCATTTGCAATCATAGGCGTTGATCCAATCACCTTCTACTGCACTACTTGTGGTCACTATAGCGGTTGAACACCACATTACCGCCAGTGGTCCCCGGGTTTACGGTACACCGTGGCCATTACCGCTAAGGAAGTTGCTGATTTATACAATTAAGCATTCTAGGCCATCTAGTAGCCCTTTGTCCTCTCTCCTGCATATGGCCCTGAAAAAAACCTGAAAGATTAACCTCTGTGTGGCGATTTCCATAGACTGAACAAGGCGACGGTACCCGATAGTATCTCACTCCGCATATTATAGACTTGACAGTCAGTATTGTAGCAACTTGTAATTTCACTTTCTTTTCAATTGTACTTCCATTTCCATCAATGTTTGTTTTAATCAACCATTATTCCAGAATATACTTTTTCCGCGCGTGTTCCTCTTCTGCTTCATTTTCGTGGTGCTGCGTTATTGCTTGTTTGCGAATCACGACGGTTAACAGCAAAATTGACTTTCGCCACATTTTTCAGCTTCGCAAATTCTAATTGCTGATCAACGCGATACACCGGAGTTTGGA
>JACCGJ010001008.1:3378-19703 GCA_013407085.1 Atriophallophorus winterbourni
ATGTAAAGGAAAAGTGGATGTTATCACACTGTACACTGGAATATCCCGTCTGAGCTGTTTTCCCGATATCTGGGATTACCTGTTTTGTAAACGGGTATTTTGGGAAAATAAGGTTCAGAACATTTCCCAGCGGTGTATTGCGAATACTCGAACCCATGCCTAATCACGTGATGGTGGCACATGTTAGCTATTGTGACATCATGACTGCCGTTAATCGGCACCGTGCTTAGGCACACAAGCATACATACGCGCGTGGATACGTGGTTGCGGAAAGCAATCTTAACGGCACATTAGCACTTGAATAACTCAGAATTTGTTATCAAAAAGTCTGCTGCCTGCATCATTAAAGAATCAATCAATGAGAATAAGACGTGGGAGGAAAGGGTTTAACCAACTGCTTGATGCAACTGGCGTATTGATGACAAGCAGTTTTTTTGATTGTATATAAGCATATTCAACCATGTGGCAGCATCGTTTTTAATTGTGTGGGATTGCGTAATAAATATAGAAGGGAGTAACGATCGGCGGAGTTATGCAGGTTTGATTTTTACAATTATCGATTGCAATCAGGAAAGAAAACTCCACGAGTAAGATTGGAGATGAAGTATAATGGCATGTCCATCAGGATTCCCCAAAGTATATTTTTGGAGTGACAGCCAATATACTGTAAAATTCCGTCCCCTGAGCCCTCTGTGAACCTGAAAATCGAGCAGTACAGAGTCGCCGGTTTAACAATGGGACGCTGATGTAATATTATCCATTGTGCAGCGACATTTATATTTCATGTCATGCGGTATATTTTATGACGTGATTTATCAATCTGATAGTAAACAAAGTGATGACTTGAGTAACAAATGATGATCTGAGGTGATTGTTTTTGCACTGTTTCAAGGCATACAGAAACTAAATGTACCGCCCATTACTGATGAGTGTAAACAACAAGAAACCGGCCGTGAGGTGAATGACAGATAAATGCGCAAGCAAAAATTGCGTGTTAATCTTACTCGTCCGGTAATGTGTCGTAATCCATTTGTCATTCAGGCACTTGATGATTAGCAAACAGATAAGCAAACATGATGGCAAACCGAAGGAATCGATAATACACGAGGATACGTCTAACATGGCTCACTGAACCGAATCAAAATGTCTCCATATGATGACAGCATACAAACAGAAACCGGTCGTTGTGCAGCACTGTGAACAGAACACTATATTTTAACAAGTGTAGAAGTATCCTTAGGAGGAGTATAACTAGTAAAAGTGAATGTCGCGCAATTTGAATCCAATTACTCGAAACAATGTATGCATTGAAGATAATAAAATGTAAGTAGTAAAAACAGTGATTGCCAGATACACAAACAACGACTTCTTATAAGAGCGCTCAATAAAAATAAATCACACACTGCTAAAACAAACTGGATCGTTTCATTTTGGTTGATTTAACAAGGTCCACATCAAATGAACCAGAGGAAGTTTTAAACACAGCGAGAAGATAAAAACGCGTGCCCCGGGAATAAAACGGAAACTTGCCGGCAGAAATATTCCACCAATTTCCAAATGAGCATTATGGACACGACCAATGATTTGTTGCGTACCAACACCGTATGCTAAACCAGCCCAGCGGTTGTCAATGTAGGCTTCGAGATTGCATTCTCTGGCACATTTTTCACTCATGATTGTACTTTGAGCACCAGAGTCCACGAACGCCTTGATCGCATGGTTTCCAACCTTGCAATTGACAAATAGCATTGAGACTTGCGCAAATGTTTCGGGGTAATGCTCCAGAGCCGCCTCCATGTGCATATCAATGTTCTTTTGTCTAACAACGAAAAATGAATCCGTCCGGTAAAACAAATGTACAAAAACGAAGTGATTAGGAAGAGTGGCATTTCATCAGGAATGAAATATCACAATAATGGGTAGCTAAGCTCTACGAATATTGAGCATAATACAAAAAACATTAATAAATTTACGCATACGTAAGATGTGTTTGTATTTGATCACATATGTATTCGATTTTTCGTTTCCAATACAAGTTTTGTGCGACTATCTCCTCCTGGAGGATGAGTTGGCTTAAATGAAGATTCTTGGGAATTTTGATACGAAGCGGCGTCCCTAGCACCACTCGGCGTTTGTTCGAGTCAGCTTCTCTAGCCTTTACACAACCAAATGCGGCCTGCAAGGCAGCAGGGAGTTGACAGAAAGAGGTGGTGTGCACCAACTAATAGTCCACCGGACTCTGTTCCAGATTTTTCCTCAGGGTTTTCTCCCGAAGCCGTTCCCGCGATCGGGTATCCCATAAGGCAGTGGAGGTTGAAAATCAGGGTTTTCCTTCCTTTAGATGAAATGCCCTCCCATGCTAACGAGCTCCATCTGCCCGAAGCAAACTGGTTTTCAGGCGCCAGTCACTCGCCCTCGCCCCTTCTCCTGTTGCTAGAAGCAGTTCCGCCGGGTTCGGGGAGCCACTCGTGCAGGACAGAAGCTGCAAGAGCCCCAGGGGGACAGAGCCCGTGATTAACAGCATCAGGAAGGGGAATTTCCGACTAGAACAAATAACCGAATTTAGTTCAGCGTTTTGTGGGCGGCCAAAGCTATGCAACGTCCATGTATAAATATGACGGCGATTTAGATCTTAAAGCAATATCAAGTGAATGTTGTTCACGCTACTGTTGTTCACTCAGAAACATCGAGGACCGAGCGTTATATCTAAACTTGCCCGCCCCAGCAACGTTTTACTGTTTCTTTAATAAGCCAGTCAACAATGATGATAACGGAAAATATCGGACAGACAAATGGAATTCACCGTAGACGGAAAGAACCAAAGTTCAAGTATAGTTGTGGTAGTTTTTGATTCGGTTCGAGTTTTGAGGGGACCAACCCCAAAGCAGTGTGAATATTGATAAAGCATACTATTGTTTGGTAGCGTTGCCATGAAGTGTGCTTAATAATCATACATAAGGCAAGATTGGTCTTACGCATATGATTACAAAGCAAAAGCAATGTTGGCTGGCTCTTGTACGTCTGTAACGCAGTGGCATTCAGCGTAAGGAATGCAAGCACATTAGGTACCATGGAGAGTAGTCACACTAAACGTCAACACGCAAACTTACCGCCTCGTCAAAGTGGCGACATGATAATTTCCATGTAAAAGTCCAATGATTGTATCTAGATCTCCGCCAAAGGACAATAACACATCCGTGAACAGATGCAGGGACAGTTCAAAATAGGATATATGAATCACGAACTTAACAAGGAGCCTTTTATGAAGGATAGATGTCCAGCGGGCAGCAAAAGTTGGTTGGACGGAATTCTTCGTTCTCACAGAGGCTTGAAACTGGTTTGAACTGGCCGATTTCAAAATTTCACTAACCAAATTGTTTACACGATTATGTTTCAATTAGCATTTATTATCGAGAATGTGAACATTAAAACGCGTTCACGACAACATATTTTTGCGAAATGTTCCGGTGTGGAATACAAGCGTTTGATGATGATATGATATGCAATAGAAATTTAGAACAAAATAGATCCAAGCCTAATGAATCGCAAGTGAAATTTATCATGAAACAACTCTTAGAAAAGCTATTTTAGGTGTACATGGCATCTAGCTAATTTTTACCTGATAATTTCTGCAATTCGAGCTTGAACAGCTGGGTCAAGAGGATCAGCATTGAGAATGCGCTGCATTTCTTGGAACTGGTCGCTTTGGCGCGTTCTTTGTGATTCATATACTCGGGAAAAACTCGCTAAAAGAAACGAGAAGACGTGTGGCGTGCAAGATGATAGATAACTTGGAGAATGTAGATAAGCATGTGTGGATTGCGGGTTTGAGAAATAGCATTGGCGATACAGATAAACCAATAAACTGCTGCATTTAAATCCCCACGGTTTGTCATAATTATTATTAAATAATTCAGCACAACTATGGGTAAACAATAAAAAAATCACGTTTACTACGCAGCAGTAGTCGGACAAACTGCACAGTTGTTCATATAGTGGCGAGTAACCTCGGACTGAAAAAATGATTTTAAAAAGTGATAACTGGTGCGAGATTAAATGTCTGCACAACTAGGGAGTACACCCATTTTGATATCTAAAATATTTAAGTAAGGTATAAGGTTCATCTGATCCATGGGCTATCTACCGGAAAGTCCAGCTTCAAATTAGAAACCAACAGTAAATTATCCTACGTTGAGATACGGCTCAAATCCCTGACACACTGGATAGTCAATAATTCAGATCAGTTAACGACTCAACCGATGTGACGTGAAAGCACAAGCCAAATCCAGGCAGAGTGCCGCATAGTCCGAGACTGCTCAACCAATGAAGGATGTAAATGTAAGTAGGGCAAATATTGGATATTTTAACCAAACAATTTCAGCATAAAAGAAGGCAATAGTCTTCAATTTTGAGTGAAGCTGTTTTCACTATATGTATGCAGCTCAATACCGTTATTAACAGATTGAAAAATTAAGTCGCATAAAACAGACTTTTTTGTAAGAACCCGAAGGAAATAATAATTACCGGGATCATTGATTGCTGCGGCCAATTCTGGATTTCTATCAGATAAAAGGGTAACCAAGTCAGAAGGACCATTTAAAAGTGTTCTCCGAATGAGCTCTGCTTCGTTCCTAGAGGTGTTGTTTGACGAATTTGGGATACGAATAGAGGAAAAATCCAAAGTATTTGAACCACTCGGAACCTAAAATAAATTATCGTAAAAATTTTTTACAGTTGGGCGGGGAATAGGAGAAATTCCATCACGAGAAGGAGCAACAATTATCAAATCACCATCGCGAAAACCAGCTTTTTTGAGGTTGGAGTTTTGGTCACGTACAACAGATCCATCTTTCATAAGCACAAACTGGTCATCGGGTATACCACATTCAACACTGACTAGCAATTTCAATCCAGAGATGATAGTATCCTCTGGAACGTCAACTGTTCCGACCAATTTATCCAACGAAGAAATCGTCAAGCGCATTTGATATCGACGCTGATCTAGATGGAAAAGTGGGATAGTTGTGAAACCATTTATACAGAACAATCAATGGTAAGCAGAAGGCGGGTCAGTTTTCGATCAGAACTATTATAAAGCTTGAGACTGGAAATAGTATGACGACATCTTATTAAGTGACACGTAACGGGATGAAAAAACATCAGCAGCAGCAGAAACAGCACAGCACAGAAATGCTGCACGAATGCACATCCGCGCAGTTCCTTAATAGTAGCATATAAAGAAACGGGGACTAAGTTAATTGATGCAGCCTCATGAATTTGTTGCAATGAAGGCTGAAAGAGCGCTTTACAGTTGTTTTTAATTTTTAAATGCATTGTACTTGAGCAAAAGAACAGAATCTGAATCGATGTGAGCATTGTAATAAGAGCGACCGCTATCAACGTAGCATCTCCAACAAATCAAAATAGCAATAGCAATAAAGTGGAAAGTTGATTTCAATCCGGTAGAAACCGGTTTGTACACTGACGCGTTTTAATAAGTGAAGGATGTATTGCCTAACAGGGCAGATTGAGCACAAATTTGTATAAACTGTTCCCAAAATAAAAAGGTAAGATACAAAAGCGACTTAACCGTAGCCTGTTGCATCAATTCAGGTGCAGCAGACAAGCATATTTCCTACAAGTAACAGCGGTGGACATGCCGCAATTTTGAGGCTATTCCTGGTGTTTCCTGAAACGATGTTTAGTTTGCGCAGTTTAATCCGCGTTGAAAGTTTAAAAAGATGCAATTGAAAACACCAATTGTAAGATCAAAGGGATACAACACTAGCGATCGTTGTGGACACATATACATGCCGACACTAGCAAGCGTAATTGCCCATTCGAGAAGGTACTCTGATATCTACGTAGTTTTACCGGCCTACGCCAGCAACGGATAATAAGTATTGTATTAAATATTAGTTTTCTCAAGTGATTCAAATAGTTCGGAGTCATAACCTGCGAAACAGAAAAATAATCACTATTGTTGTGTTAATTATTCATATGATAGCAGAGCTTCGGGCACGTGTTCCGAGATTTGCAAGCGTTTACTTATAGCATTGTGGTAGTGGTCTCCCCCTTCACAAAATTCTAATCTTGCTGAATCAAATTGCTATGCGGCGCATTACAGATCTAACAACAAAGCAGCCCCACATATGCCTTTTTCTGATGAACCACACGCAGTTCGCCAGCAAAAGAGGTAAATTTGTTTTCTGGTTCAACACGATATAGGCAGTTCGTCTAAATGTATAATGACAATCGCGGTATTAAAAAAATGGAAACTGCATTCCGTAAATTTCACGTACGATTATACTCATGCCTCTATAAGGCATGTTAGACAACACATGGAATATGGTGCTTTTCTACGAAACCCATGTATGTATGTATGTATGAAAGCACAAGCCTGATCCAGGCAAAGTGCCGTACAGTCAGAGACTGCACGTGGGCTAAGATACTGTCAGGTTGCCCGGGCATAGACAGATATGAAAAAGAAAATAGAAATGTAATGAACGACATGCATTATAACGGCCTTAACGCCACGTCATAAAAGTAGGACTACTGAGTTACCAGGATGTCATACTGCACTGCAACCATGCAGTACTTTGTGTTGTGTAGCTAACACCATCCAAATTAATTTTCGGAAAAACGTTGGAGTTTCACTCCTATTTCTATTTTCAGTCTCACATATGTCTAGGATTGGGCAACCTGACAGTATCTGAGCCCGCGTGCATTCAGTGACTATGGAACAATTCGATTTCAACGCATCACCTTATTTCAATCACATAACAACAAAACTGTGGCCCGGGGAGGATTAATGGAAAAGTTTTCAATCATTAACTCTACCTTAGTGATGAGATTCAATTGGGGTGGTGTATTCCTACCAAGATTGTATAATGGATGAGTTACTAGTATCTCAGACAAGTCTGTGGCAAATGGGTAACAGATATGTTCCCTATAATGACTGGGACAGTTAAACTCTCCCATTATCAGTATGTGGGAGAATCCTTTAGGTAAAACATGTTACAGTGATTACAGGTGGGAGGAATCGAGCAATGGACTATTACTGGGAGATTTATAAAAAACTGCAACCGGGCAAAGACTGTCTTGCTTGAGCGAGATTTGGTAGCAGAGAAGATCATAAAAAAATCATCATCATCATCATGAAGCACAAGTCTGGATCCAGACAAAGTGCCAAGAAATATGAAGCAGGAAAAGCACATAAGCAAGCTCGTGAAAAAAGGGAAAGCAGGCGAGCGGAATATGCAAAAGCGATGCACAAAAAGCACCTTGTTTTTTGTAGTTTCACTGCATGCGATTTTATGTTTTATCGCGTAAGGTTTCAAGCCAACTATTAGGGGGAGCTTTTGGACCCCACCCAGGCAAACGAATACGCCCAACTGAGCCTAGCGCTAAGGTGAGTTTCTTCATCCCAACGCGCCACGTCATGGACTGGCCATCCGATCGTTTCTCCCAGCTTCTGCCAGGCTCTGCGAATAAGGCGCGGTACGAAAACGGTGAGTAGGCATTCTTAAAACATATCCCAACCATCGCAAGCGAGCAAGCATCAGCGTTTCTTTCAGTCCATGGCCCCTTGGTCCTAACACCGAATTGCAGACATCTATATCTGTAACACGATGCTGCCACCGAATGCGAGCAATACTTCGCAGGCAACGGGTATCAAAAACAGAAAGCCGACGGACATATTCCGCTCGGATAGATCATGTTTCGCAGCCATAAAGAAGTGTAGCACGCACCACTGCGTTGTACACTCGGCCTTTAGTATGAAGTGAAACATCGTGTCGACGTCACAAATGGCGAAGTTTAGCAAACGCTGCACCCAATTTGCAAACACAATATGAGATCTCGTCTTCGACACAACCGCCAGCAGAGATACAACTGCCAAAGTAAACAAAGCTGTCGACCAATTCAAGATTGATATCGCATACAGTTAGGTTTGGAAGACAGCCGCTCCAATCCTGGGTAAGTGTTTTACACTTGTTAGGCGCAAAGCACATGCCATACCTTGAAGCTTCAAGTGCCAGGCGGTCCAGGGCTTGTTGCATTATATGAGGGTCGTCTCCCAGAAGTGCGATGTCATCCGCATACTCTAGATCGGTAGCTCTCTCACCCGGCAGAAGTTCAACACCTGTGCCCACCAGTCCAGCTAAAGCTTTTCTCAGGACATCGTCGATCGCGAAGTTAAAAAGGAACGGCGAGATAGGGCAGCCCTGCCGCACCCCGCTGGAGATATTGAACGAGGACGACAATTGTCCGTACGCTCGAACCCTGTCCGAAGTTTGGCAATATAATGCTTTCAAGATCCAAACATACTTCTCGGGCACTCCATGTCTCAGTAGACAGTTCCAAAGATTTTCACGATCGATTGAATCGAATGCCTCTCGGATGTCAAGGAATACCACGATAGTTGGTTTACGAAAAGTGTGGCGTTGCTCCAGTAACTGACGGAGTGTGAAAATTTGATCTATGCACCCTCGGCCGGCACGAAACCCAGTTTGCTCCTCGCGGATTTGCTCTTCCCGTTTGGTACTCAATCGGTGAAGCAGAATGGACGCCAGTATTTTAGGAGCTACTGAAATGAGACTGATACCCCGATGATTTTCACAGGAATCGCGCGTCCCTTTTTGAAAATCGGAGCAATTACTGATTCTCTCCAAGGGATCGGAACGCGTTCATCAGCCCATATGTTGGCGAACAGCGCTTGAAGTTCGCGAACTAAAGCGAAACCGCCATCTTTGAACAATGACGGAAGCAAAGCATCAGCACCTGATTCCCGATGGCGCTTAAGGCTCCGGACTACACTGTAAATCTCTGATTGAGTCGGAGCCTCAAGAGAAATCGACCATGGGGTACAGTGTTCCGTATTCTCGATATCAGTGGGTGCAGAAGGCCAGTTAAACTGTGCTTCAAAATGTTCTGCCCATCGCTCCATGCGCCTGTGCATGTTAAAAACTGGCAAACCATCTGCTTCACGTATCAGCTCACTGATGCCTCGTCGCCCACTTCCAGTAGTCCATAAACACATAATGCAAGGTCAGCTAATGGTTTGCAGCGAAGCGATTCGTCATGATAAAACAGTACACCAACTTTTCTGTGCAGTCGCAGTGAAGTAATGCTATATGAGGAAGGACAAGTTCTGCATCATGAACTGTGATTGATAACCAGGTCTCGCTAACTACTATCAGGTCTCATGCGCACACGAAATGGCGGCAACGGAACTCTTAAAGTTTGCTCAGGAAACCAGCTGCATTTGTGTAACAGCATGAAAGGCTGCTCGATTGTAGAGTATGTAATGTGGGGAATGGGTACGTAGATATTCTTTCTGCCTCATTGGAACCGGCTGTGGGGTTTTTGAAGTAGTGTATGTGGATCTCACCAACAGACTGCTTTATGCATGGGTGACTGATGGTTATTGGTGTGGATGCAGTATTCTTGGATTTCTCCAAGGCATACGACCGTGTTGACTATGACATTCCTTTTCATAATCTCGCTTCCCGTAGTGTTGCACCATCCTTACTGTCCTTACTGCCCGGATGTGCAATAGTGCAGCATTTGTGCTGTGCGGCTAACATCGTGCTAAATTGATTGGCCAACGGTAGTGAGCTGCATGCGAGTACACGCTGGAGTCTCACTACCATTTCTATTTCTATTTCCCTCCTCATATCTGTCTAGGCCTGGGCAACCTGACAGTATCTTAGCCCACGTGCAGTCTCTGACTGTGCGGCACTTTGCCTGGATCAGGCTTGTGCTTTCATACATCATACATACTGTCCTGGATTGAGTGCTTTCTTTACGACCGTTATCTCTCTGTGTGAGTGCTACTTAGACCATTTCCCAATCAAGTGCAATCTGCCACAATGCTCCGTTCCTGGTCCCCGACTTTTCATGATTTTCAATTAATGAACACACAAAGGCCGTTTCATTTATATGTTGGAGGAACCTGGCGCTCACGCAAGTCACATAAGGATTCAGATGCCCTTTGAGATTACTTGAACGGTTTATACTGCTGGTCTCCGAGAAAACACCCACAATTCAACACCTCCAAGTGCACCGTTCTCCTTATTCGACACTAAGAACTTGCCACTTACAGTTTAGGTACCACAGTACTTCATGTGTTCGACAACAGAAAGATCTTAGTATCATCATTCAGCACGACCTCGGGTGCACAACAAAATGCGAACGAGCCGCAGCGGCAGCCACCGGCATCATTGGCTTATTTCGCCAGTATATTCGACTGGACTGTCTACAACCTTTCAAAATTGAAATAAGCAGCACAGGGTTGGTAGCCTTGGTTTCGTAAAGTGGTATCTCTCCCCGAAAAACCCAGCTGCAGTTTATATAGATTCTCCGTTTTCTATCGCATTCCCCGGGATCACATCCTGCTTACCCACCAAATCTTGACCGACCCCTCTGACCCATGCAACTCCCAACTCGCACTCCTCAGAAAAGTGATTTCTGATGAGATAAGCTCAAATTGCTGGTCAACAGAGTCAACTTTTAAGGCAGTCGTCGGTTGTTTCTGAGAGTTTTGCAATCAGTGGAATGCTCTCCCATGCACATATTTTGTAGCCACTGTTTTCGTATTTGTTAAAAGTCACCTCCATTTCCACCCCCAAGAAATCTCCCATTCCCAAGAAACTTATACCCCATACGCATTAATTTTTAACATTTGTACGACCCAATGCTGCACTTTTTCCACTCACTCGCTCGTGGTAACGATAAATTCTCTTTCTGTGCCATTTACATTTCTCGTTAGAACCTGACTAATTCGTTGCCATTTTACTGGTATTCCAGATCTGAAGTAGATGTCATGGCTCACGCAGTTTCAATTGCCCACATTCCAGAGAAATTGGTGGGTAGATGTTTCTTGGGTTGATGCCTTGCCTGTCTAAATAACATAAAAATCCATCGATGGTGCAGGCTAATCGCGAATGTTTATATTATATATGCACAATCTGATCAGATATAGTGCCGTTCCAAACATAAACAATGAATGTACAAAGCGAGAATGGGTACAAAGCGTTTGGTCATCGGCATCGTTGAAACACCGAAACGATTCACCATTAGAAGTCATTGTAAATCCAAACATTGTTCCTTTGATTTTTAGAGTAAACCACAACCCACCCTGTGCAGGCTTTTCGCTTCTTATACCGCAATAAACTACTGAACTATTGTAACATGTTACTTCACAAAATTTAAGTTTGCCAATGAAAACACTACTAGAATTATAAACTCATTTTATGACGCTTCATTTGTTTTGTCTGTCATTCTGAACACTTTACTTTTTCTTTCTTCACTACAATCAATTGCAGAAACATTTCATTACATGTGCATGATGTCCACTAGTTAATTTCTCGAGCTTGCAGATTTACCATGGCATACCAGTATCGATTGAATGTGGAAGCGCAATGTGAAGCGTCATCTTGACAGTTTCTGCCGTCGGCAGCGTCTTCATGCGACTGATCGATTAAGTACTGAAAGACTGGCGAAACTCATTTGTTCGTCCTGAAATATCGACTGATTCGCGGGGATTTTATTTTGTGTTTAACAAAATGTCTGGCCGACAACCAAATCACTTTGTTCAAGTTGTCTGTGGCCATGAAACAAAACTCATCTACGCGGTCATTCCCGTAAACTCATTCTACAGACCTCACGCATCAACTATAGAAGAAAGTTCTTATCTGTTCGTGTCGCCTGGAACAACCTTCCCTTTTTTTCTTCAAATCAAAACTAGATGCACATTTTCACGAACTTCATTTTTGTGTTCCGTGATCATAGATATATTTTTATATTTGACAACGGTGAGTCCTCTTTCCATGCCACCAACACATTTTAACTGTCACTTTCTAACTCTTCTCCAGTTCTCCTTCATTTGAGATACACCCGCCGCAACTGTGGGTAGCTGTGCCACGAATTGATGCTCTACCTGTCCAAATGCCACAAAAATCCAGCGCTGATGCAGGCTGAACGCGAATGCAGCCCACTATAAGGCCATGGAACACAAAACTTCACAAAACTTCTACATTTATGATCCACTGTACGTCAACCTGGGGTTTTGACAGCTTTTTTGCTTCTTGCACCTAAATACTATTGAACTACTGGCTAACGCCGTAAACATTATGGAAGATTATTCTTGCCGAAATAAAGTGGTTAGTCATTTGGAACGCTGCAGAGCATGAGATAATCGTGCGCTTGCGATCTAGACCTATGGTCAGCATTGATCAAAATAAGTCAAGAAGAACAACAGCGATGGGGTCCATTACTCGGCACCTGAATCATGTAACTTGACACTAGTCAAGCTTTAAAACCAATAGTGTCATTCTTCTATTCGTAGTGGTGCATTAAAACATTAGATTCCACAAACATACAGACATGTTATGAATTAGATTTCATGCAGCATGTATGGTGAAGAGACCGCGCTCATCATTTATCTACCGGTATACAAGCATGTGCTTTCTACTAAACAATTCTGGCTGTGGCGGGTGATTTCAAGCACACTTCTAGGCACTCGTTTCAATTTGGCCGACTATCGTCCTGTGATACTGAGGTTCTCCTGGACTATGTTGCTGATAAAAAGAGATGCGGCTTACAAGGGCTTGACCATCGGTCGTCCATCAACGGCGTGCGACGAAACTTGTCAGAGGATTGTTCTTCATTCCATATCCCCAACGATTGGAAATATTGAAAATGTTTTCTGTGCAGTATCGCCGGACCCGTGGTGATCTTATCTATCTCTATCAGATCATGTCCTCACCAACCCACCCGTGCTTTTCCCTATTCTCCCGCAATACCGAGACAATGCATTTGCGCGGTCACTCCCACAGACTTTGCTTGAAACAGTCCCGTATCAACTGCCGAAAGTACTTTTTCTCTGTGCGTGTTTGTGCTCTTTGGAACAAATTACCAGAGGATGTGGTATCGGCTCCTTCCTTAACCGTGTTCAGTTCAGTTTGCACAGGACGATATGTGGCAGAGTCGCCAATCGAGCGTCCAGATTTCTTCCGGTGGTATGCCAAAAAGAGCGCCCACCACTTCAAAACAAAATAGGTTCACAGATTTCTTCTGGTAGGATGGTTACCTGGAATGTAGAGCAAAAACTCCCCTCACCAAAGGTGAGGAGACATTAATGCATTTCAAAGACAAGGTAAATACAATATCATTACTCAATTAGGGGCAAAATGCAGGAAATAATGAGCTCCATACGGCATCAAGTCTATTCTTGAAACACATTACAGAGTTAGAGTTCACGACATCTTCAGGTAGGCAGTTCCAGTAGCTTACTACTCTTTCACTGAAGAAATGCTTACGAGCATTAGACCTGAAATGTTGCTTGGCCAGTTTCAGAGGGTGACCTCGAGTACCCACATTGGGTGCGAGAACATACATTTCACCTGGTTGAACAGTACTAAAACCGGCCATGATCTTGAAGGTTTCTATCAGGTCCCCACGCAGCCGCCTTCTTTTCAGTGAAAAGAGCCCTAGACTTAATAGTCTTTGCTCGTAAGATCTACCTGATTGCCCTTCGATCATACGAGTAGCAAGGCGCTGAACACCCTCAAGCCTTGCAATATCTTTTTCAAGAAAAGGTGACCAAGCTTGAATGCAGTACTCGAGATGAGGTCTAACGACAGCCTTGTATATCGGTATGAAAACCTCCGGGGACCTGCAGGATAAAACTGATCGAAGGCGAAAAAGCGCGCTCCTAGCACGATGTGCAGCTGCTGCACATTGATCAGCCCATTTGAAGTCCGCAGAAATCTCTATACCTAAGTCGCGTACTCTCGGCACCCCAGTTATCACAAGTGTACCATCTGGGCCAGCTACCGCCAGCTTCTTGCCGACTTTCGACAAGAGATAGCTTTTTGAGAAGGTAACTGGTAGATCCCATGTTACAGACCAGTTGATAACCTTTTCAATATCGTCAATAAAATCACGTTCGTTCGGTGATCCAATAAACTTGACATCATCCGCAAAAATGTAGCAGGGACACTTAAGCGCCGCTGCCAAGTCATCGATGAAGATAAGGAAAAGTAGCGGCCCGAGTACAGATCCCTGCGGAACTCCACTTGTAACCCTTACTTTCGGTGAGTACGTACTGCCCACCCTGCCACGAAAGTACCTGTTGCTTAAGAAGCCTACTATCCAGTTCTTAAGAGGACCAACGATACCAATATAGCCTAGTTTGGTAGCGAGAAGTCTATGGTTCACTGAGTTGAAAGCCTTGCAGAAGTCCAAGTAGAAAACCTCAACCTGTTGGCCCTTATCCAATTTTCTGGTGACCTCGTTTAGAAAGCCCAAGAGGTTTGTTAGGCACGACTTTCTTTTAAGGAAGCCATGTTGAGCAGAGTCCAGCAACTTAAACTCAACTAAGTGCCTGCAGATCCGATCTCTGATCAGCCTCTCTAATATCTTACACAGAATGACAGTAAGGCTTACCGGTCTATAGTTACAGACAGATGAACGACTGCCGCTTTTGTGTATCGGGATAACATCGGCTAGCTTCCAATCACTCGGAATAACTCCATGCACCAGCGATTCGTTGAAAAGACGACCCACGCTCTCAGCTAGTACGGGCGCCAAGTTTCTAATAAACTGAGGGTGAATACCGTCTGGGCCTGCAGACTTATGTGGGTTAGTTGCTGCAAGCTGAATTCTAATATCCTCATTAGTGAAATATAGTACCTCGAGTGCAGCAATGCCATCCGATTTTACAGAGACTGGTGTGATAGGCGGGTCTATTTGGCGGTCAATTCTCTGGACTGACTGAAAGTGTTTGAGAAACGCTAAAGCCTTTTCGACATCTGAAACTATATGGGGTCCGTTATCCTGTTGCAGTTTACCGATCCACTCGCGCGTTTTGCCTTTAGATTGGGCATAGCTATAGTAACGCTTTGGGCACTGCTTGATATTGCGTGCCAACCGTGTTTCAAATTCACGTTTCGCTGTGCGTGGCATAGCTACAGCCTTATTCCTCACTGTCTTATACTGTATCCAGGACCGTTGTGTCTGTGAAGTCTTATAGCTTTTCCAGGCTCGATCCCTGAATTTAATCACCCGGCGCATCGCAGGTGTGAACCACATTGGCTTGTTGCGCCGCTTGACAGGAACCAACGGCGCAAACTTATCTTGCAAGCTCGAGAGACAGCAATGGAGAAGCTGCCAATTAGCAGCCACATCTTCACCTGTGTATTGCGACAGGATCGTTTTAGCTTCTTCTGTTACAAGATCCCAATCTAAACATTTGAAATCACGCCTCAGTTTAGGAGGAGGTTTGTCATACCTGAGTATTAGCTGAAAGCTTATCATAATATGATCACTCTTCCCTAGCGGAGGGAGGTATTCTACCTGTCGTACCATTTCACCACTCGAAGAGACTACAAGATCCAGTAACGAAGGTAAGCAACCATGTCGAAACCTTGTTGGCTCAATGACATGCTGGCTCATAGCATGCGTGTGAATCCATTCGGTAAAGTCTTCAGACAATTTATCGGTGGAACACTGAGTCGACCATGATATGTGAGGTAAATTGAAATCACCCACTATAAGAACCTGGGACCCCTCGGAGCGCAATAAACTGAGATTTTCAAGCAGATTATTCAAATCCTGCAATTTAGCTTGAGGACTCATATAAACGCACGCTATTACCATTGATTGTTTATATGAGTGGATGACGCAGGAGCATAGTTGAACGTTGTGCGTGCTAAGCCGAACGCTCGATTCTGTAGTTCGAAAACCAAGCCCAAGAAAAATGGCAACCCCGCAACCATTTGTGTCACTAGGTCTATCGCATCTGACTACAGAATATCTGTTACTTATCATCTCGGGGATAGAATCAGTTTCTGATAGCCAGGTTTCCGTCAGTGCTATTGCATGTGGCCGGAGCTCATGTGCCAGGATAGAAAGTTCGGTCCACTTATTTCGGATACTACATGAATTTCCGTATAGCACTGTGGCGACGGGACCCAGCAAAACATTTTGACTCAATCCTGCTTGTTCCTCGGGCGTAGTACCCGAGGAGACAGCACGTTTTTTTGGCGTGCTATTTTGGATGGATGAATAAACCTCAACCTCTTGAAGTACCGTTGTATTCTGAAGGTTACTAACCATCAGCTGCGGAATTGCGGGGTAAGTACTATGAACGACGTTCAGATCCAAAGAACCCTCCGTAGTTTCTGCATCTGATACTGCCATATCTTTTTCCGAAGGACATTGCATGCTGCCACGCGGCATTTCATGCCAAAGATCACTCTTCTTGGTGGATCCTTTGTTGTCGTCGGGCACAACAACGTGTTTACCTTTGGTGATTCTGT
>JACCGJ010001009.1:10615-24181 GCA_013407085.1 Atriophallophorus winterbourni
CAAAGCATGCATTGACCTTTGCAAGTTGTGGAATATTAGGCACTGCCAGGAATTTTTTTTCAAAGGGAGAGAAAGTTTCTGACCTAAGGTATCATGTTGTTGTTGTTGGTCTCCTTTGGTCGATGTCGACTAGGGATGTACATCACAATCGCGTGTACCACCAACTAAACGCCCGTAGAGTTGTTAACCATGATTCTTACAAATACATTTCGTTAGGCGAATGCAACCTGACGTGACTGTGTTATGATCCTGTAGTGCATGTATGGAATCAAAAGGCTGATCAAGCCGCAACGTGAAAGACTGCACGTGGGCTAAGATACTGTCATGTAGTTGAAAAACAGTCGATGCGATCTGTTAATCGACTCAGTACAAGGAGAAATATTTAAAGTAAAAACCGAGTATAATATCCTACCACAAACAGACTCGAATCTATCATCACGAGAAATTGAAAACAAAGATGACGTCCGATGGCGTACAAATGAAAAACAAGTTGCTGCGGTTTCGCAGTCTATGAAAGATCGAAAACCGGCATTGAACTAAGTGCAGTTAGCTGCGCTACGGGAATAAACGATGCCAATACTCAAGTGAAGGCTAACTCAATGGTCTGGTTGAGGGATAACGACAGCGTAAACTGGGAAAAGACATTGTTGTATCCGTGCAGCATGATCTTATTCATCATCATGGGTAGTATTACACCGGGAACAAGTAGAAACTACTTAAGGCCTACACCACCATGACATGCTGAAAATCCTAAAAAAGATGAGGAAAGGTGAGACCTAAAAAGCTACTGAACCCGATAGAAGATTAGGCACAGACACACTGGGATAAGGTGCCAACACCTTGAATGAAACATGCAGTGAAGCAAGTGTCGTGAACGAGTAGAGCGACATCCACATGACAGCCTCATCGCGGCTTTCACGCATCATAAGAAGCTTTCATCGCCCGTTCACGGGACAACAAGATTAATCAAACAGTCGAAGAAGATGGTTTACTGACACTTAATCGTCAGATACTTAATCTCTGACACTTAATCCCCAGACATTTAACCCCAAAATCACTTCAAACCCAGTGTGATAACTTCTGTAGAATGCAGAATACGTTCAAATAAATTTATTCAGCAGGAGAGATATGCAATTGATTTTAAGAACGTCAATCTTTCCGTAGTTGAGTATAGCTGAATTGCTCGAAATGTCATGCCTAGCAACGAAAATTAAGTGAACTAGGGATGAAAGCAGATTATGAGGCAGACGATGATCTACGCCTCATGGTTGTGCTGTGGAATGATGTAGTCGACAAATTTGAGATTTCAGCCGAATCTATGCCACAAAGTGAGAGGATAAATGAAATGTTATCTTATTTTGAACATACCTTTGTTCGAGGTCGATGAATTAGAGGTAGAAGAGAAAAATTTGCACTAACTATATATCCACCTGAAACCTGGAATAAGTATGAAGATGCAAATAGTGGTGTTGCCCGAACGAATAATGCTGTAGTAGGCTGGCATCATGCATTACAGTCACTCTTTTCTTGCCAACATCCCTGCATGTGGACATTTCTTAGCGGTTTGCGAAATGATTGCCGCCAGAATACGGACCCAGTTCTTCTAGCAAGCGCTGGGGTTCATATCAAACAGAAGAAGAAGTATGCTGAGATATGCGCCAGGACATCTCGAACAATTTAGCGATACTCAACTACGGAAAGATTGACGTTCTTAAAATCAATTGCATAACTCTCCAGCTAAATAAATTCATTTAAACGTATTTGCATTCTTCAGAAGTTATCAAACTGGGGTTGAAGTGACTTGGGTGTTAAATGTCTGGGGATCAAACGTCTAGGGATTAAGTGTCAGAGATTAAGTGTCTGACGTTTACGTGACCGGACACCCAAGAAGACATATACGACACGAATTTGAGCCATATCACTAAGGGTAAGAACCCACTGTGAATTCTAATCTCTTGGACCCCAATGTAAAGAGGATGATGTAGGTAAAACACTAGAGTAAACTGCTACATCATTCAACAAAAAATACAGCAACGATGATGCTTGATGCCAATTCCACAGCCCTTTTACTCAATCACTCTAGCAGATTTATCGCTCACCTGAAAATGTATGCACTCACGGTAAACGCTCAGATCAAGTGAAACACGACAAATTAAACACTCACCATGTCGTGTGGGACAAAGTGTCTAACCGCCATTTCATAATCCATTCAGGAAACAAAACTGGTTGAAAACCTGGTCGACGGAATGATCGATTGATGACATTGAGAGTGATCACACAGAACAGGACCGGTTACGAGTAGTGGAACGAGCGAATGAGATAGACAGGTGTGACCTTGAAACAGTGACATGCAAGTGCGTGCGCTTCGAAATCACTCTCACGTGACAGCAGCGGTTAATAAGGTGATTAAGAAACCACGCGAGTTTTAATAATGAAACGGAAAAGTCGATTGTATCGAAATTGGTCACGGGTTGAGACGGAACTCTGATGATGGACCGTACGGTATGTGTGTGAGACATTCTCTGGTAATTTTGTCGGGGTATCGCAATCTTCTCGGGCAAGCAAGGCTGGGGTTACAAAGATACTTATCATCTACGTCGCCAGAGAAAATAAGAATGCCAAGCGGATGTAATATGACCAATCACTTAGGAGACAAATAACTGAGCTCAAGCAGAGGGTGAACTACCGATACGAATGTTACTCACGATGGTGATTCAAAACAGACAATTAAGTCACTGATAAAAATGGTTTTTTTAAGGTAAAACAGTAAGAAAACGTCATCGAGTATTGAGTCATCAACACAGATTCTCCAAAGCTCATTAAAACATTCAAGCAATCGAATAAAAATCAGCAAGTAAGATACGGCAACAAAGAGGCGATTGAACTTCGCCCATATAAGAAGACTCCACAATGAATTCACCTTACAGGGACGTTTATCTGCCGATGGAAAGCTGCCAAGAATGAGATATCTGGGGAAGTCGTGCAGAAGCAGAATTAGTGAACACAGGCGGGACAACAAAAATGACCATGGTATCAGGATTTAGCAATAACCTTAGATGGTAACGCACCCTCCGCTGCCTACGTTTTCATCAGCTCAGAGCGCAAACCTTGATCGTTATGGTGTCCGGCTCTGCAATGGGTAAGATTACAGTGCAACATGATGGTTATTCTGTGTTCACTGAGCTGGAATTGTAGAGGTAGAACGGTTCGTCATCGAGGCTGCCTACATGCGAAGGGATTGTAATTGTCGCGTCCTCTGAGTTCCGAATAGAAATCCTCATTTGCACGCACTTCTATAACACACCCAACGACCGGTTTCGTGTTGTTTGCAACATCTAGCAGGGACAGTAAAATCCGGATCCTTGAAACAGTAGAAGTTATGAACCTGTAAGCTATCGTGGATCCTGATTCTACTGTCCGTAACTGATGAGTGCAAACAGCACGAAACTGGTCGTGGTGTGTGTGATAGAAATGCGAGAAAAAACGGATTTCTTGTTCACCCGCATCCACATGTGTGCACGCACATTTGATCGAACAGTCAGCAGTGGCAAACAAAGTTATACTTGAATGTCACTGTTGCATAGGGTTCGAACAACGAACCACGATGTTCAAACACAGAATCAGATAGTGATTCGTGGTCAAGCACTCAAGGCGCTTGTGAATGACCAAAGTGATGTGTTACTTACATCCCTGTGGAGTGTAATTTCGGGGGATGTGAGCAACTTATCAGCAGTGGCTTACAACTTCAAATCTTGTTGCCCGTTCTGGTTTATCCCCGTGTCATTGGTTGTTCTCAAGGTCACATGGATCAATATTCGGGTCTTCATAAATACCTGCCTAGTAATTAACTGCGCTGTGGAGAGTCATGGTTTTAGGAATCTTCCCATGCTCTCTGACAATCATCTTGATTTCGATTCACTTTCATCGGAGTCCTTCTTGAACGGCGTAAATTGACATTGAGAATTTCAAATCGTGCCTCCTCACTGTCGATCGGTGTTCATTCTGTCTGGTACCCAATATTCTTGCTGCTTGTTCCACGTACTGCATCTTACATTCCGAACAAAAAGAGACAAACATGCTGACGATCACATCTAGCTTGATGGCGAAACGTCATACCGCGGAAATCCCGACTCAGCGAACACAGAACATCCGATCTCTGAGCTACAAATTTTCGCTCTAATATCCAACAACTTTGGGTGTAACACGCTCGGGCACGCCCGAAAATGGGAAAGGCGTAGAGTCACCGATCAGCATCGATGAACGATAAAAGTTCTTTGTTTGCACAAAGTTCCATCCAACGATCTGTTTCGTGCTGTTTGCACGCATCAGGTAAGAACAGTAGGATCAAGATCCGCTTTTACATGTATGCCGGCTCACGCCGAAATGCTTACAACGTCGTCCACCTCTCAATCATCCACATGGGAGAAAGTTATTTGGAAAACAAAACCGCCAATGGTTATCCATAATGATCACAGATGTTTACGAAAGACTAGCCAAATACAACATAATAATGAATGACGAGTGATGCAATGACTCGATTTGGTGACCTTGAGAAAGCAATCGAGGTGTCAACTAGCGTAAAACACTTGAACTGACATCGCGAAGGATTACACCAGATGAATGTGATAATTACGCCGAGACCTGGGTGAGAAACCTTTCAGCAAACAAGCAGAGGTCCGCAACTCGCCACGATGTACCGAAGGTGCACAAATAAGGTACTCGAACAAACGTCGAGTGATGCTGGGGATGCCGCTCTGTACCCGAATTCCCAAAAATATTCATTGAAGCCTACTCATCCTCCAGGAGGAGATAGTCGCACAAAAGCAAATAAGGTATTCCGATATGTATAACCGTCCCACTACGAAGAAAACTAACTTATCTTGTCAGAGGGTCAAATTATTCAAGGATCTCGGCAGAAGAAGATAACTGCTGACGAGCTGATGGCCTCCTTCGACGTCCCCGCCCTGTTCACGACGGCTGACTTCTCACTTGCACAGCAGAAACACGGAATAATGTGTGGTGGAAGTCAAAACACCCGCGATGAACCAATGACGCTCTTGAATCTTTGTCTTCACGCCCAATTCTGCATGAGCAGATCAAAGGAACTCCAATGGGATCACCTATCTTCGGAATCGTAGAAGAAGCGAAAATGCAGAGATTGGAACGAATAATCATTCCACGGATTAAACCAAAACTCCCGATACGCTACGTCGATGACGCTTTCGTTATGATCAATAAATTGCAAATCGAGTAAGCTCATGGACTACTCAATTGTGTCTTTAGAAGAATAAAGTTCCCGAAAGAAACTGAAACCAACGGGTGCCTACCGTTGCTGGATGTTCTCGTCATCACTTCAAGCAAGCGTCTACTGAAAACACACGCATACGGACCGGGCCTGGGCAACCTGACAGTATGTTCGCCCGCGTACAGTCTCTGACTGTGCGGCACTTTGCCTGGATCAGGCTTGTGCTTTTATATATATATCATACGGACAGAAGCCTCAATTTCAAATGCAAACACCCGGTCGCCCATAAAAAGCAGCAGTGTATGAACGCAGTTTAACCGAGCACATACACATTGGAACACCTCACAAGTCACAAAACGTCTACAATACATTGAGAACGTTTTAGAAATGGCTGCAACAGTCCCAAGACCACTTGGAATAAACGTTGCTCATGAACCTATACGCAACTAGAAGCGCAAAGTAAAGGATGAATTAAAAGTAGAAGACAAAACAAACACCGTGTACAAAACCTTGTGTGTAGAATGAGAGACAGGCAGACAGAAGATTGGGTACCAGACTGCACGAACGCTAATCGGCAGTGATGGGGCATGATTACAAACCCCTGCTATAAATACACGACACCAATTCAGTGGAGTGGAACCAAATTGAAACCAGAGGACGCAGTCAGTAAATGGGGGAATTTCTCGAAGCGCAGCATTCCACAGCGCAATCTTTAAACCAACACGTTCGTTTAGAAGACAGGTATGTACCAATGAAGAACAGAATATTGACCCGCGTGAGGATGCGAAAAGAACCCGGATGTTCGAATCTTAAAATCAGAGGACGGGACGATTCATCATTCGAGACAGCATTACACCAGCAGCAAGTACCGAGCGATAAACTACCATTCAACCATGAAAAAATAAAATCCTAAAAGATGAGAAATGGTGGGAATAGAACGGCGACGGAATATATAAAAGAATAAGCACAAACAAACTGGGACGAGGTGCCTACAACTCAAATCAAAGACGTATTCAATCAAGTTTGGTGAATGAGTAGAGCAACATCAGCACGACAGATTCCGTGCGGCTTTCCTGGGCAACCTGACAGTATCTTAGCTCATGTGCAGTCTCTGGATGTGCGGTACTTTGCCTGGAACAGGCTTGTGCTTTCATAGGATACTGCTTTCACTGTCATGCATCCTAAGAAGCTTTCCTCTTCACTCCACTTGACAACATACAAGGCTAAGCAAACACTCCAAGAAGATATCCACTGAAGGACTAAAGGTCACATAAAAACAAGAATTTGATCATAATCAACATTCCGATAATGTCCAAAACTTGTTTGCCCATTGCCCACTAAAATGTCCCACGACATCGATCGCAAACTCACAAGAGTAATAACAAGCGTGAAAACTACAATATACGTTAGACATCATCAGCTGAAGAAAAACGTGGGATTCCTCAAGGTCGTTTGACTAGCTAGACGACTGCTCGACAAGAATCGCTTGTACGAAATCGTCTAACGTTCAAGCAGAAGCGGCAACCGGCGCGGACACAAACATGAACTCGCCAAGGTTGGGAAATTCGCCTATAATTGACCGATCTGTGTTCGACTTATTGGCAGGAAAATGATAAACGCTGGATTGTTTGGGGGGTAACGTTTCACTAATGACACACAGGCTTCGTCAGACCAAATTTGATACAGAAAGAGAAATGTGACTAAGTAGTACCGCCCATCACCGCCTACTGTAAGTCTGGAGGTGTCAACTCACGTGAGCAATCCAGAATCGATACAAGTGAACGAGGTCAAGGTCACTTGACACAAAAGTGGAATTTACGCTAACGTCGGTGTCGAGAACTAGATTGCGAAGATCACTGTCCCATCAAACTTTAATGACCGCAAATCGATCTGCCTTAGCCATTTCGATCGCCACGTGAGGCAGACTTTCGCCATGTCGTTTAATGCCGCGTCGTTTAAATCGAAACCACGATCTGTGTCATCTAACCGACCGCACACAACTTACTCTACAGCTGTATGATCTCATGTGGAATGAAATTGACTTTTGGCCAATTCGTCGTCGGGGGATTGAGTCGTTAACTGATGCCAGCTGTGACTCACTACAATAAAAATTTCACCATATGAGCAGGGTACCGGGTTGCAGAAGATGGCTGCCAGTGTCAACATTTTTACTACGCATAAGAAATGAGCATCATTTCCTAAATGAGCCGTAAAGGTTGAGGAACTGCCTAATGAAAGAAGCACGTGTTATGATGAAGGAATATTCTTTCTCTGCAGTGCAATTACCGGTCAGTCGGAATAAGAAGCTGAGAGCTTAAAGATATTCACTCGGACGTTGAAAGAACCTCGCTAAGACCACAACAACCGGAAGCCTTGGACCCTCGAGTTGTTGTTGGTGGCCTCCTTCGGTCGATGTCGACCGCTGATGTACATCACAAGCGCATGATGGTTCCATGCTTTACAACTTTTTGAATGACATTCGAGTATGTATTCATGAAAACACAATCCTGAACCAGGATGCACGGGGGCTATGATACTGTCAAATTGCCCAGGTCTAGACAGATATGAGAAATGAAATGTTAGATTGCAGCCATTTTCACGAATGCTACTTTGGTGACTGGCTCTATAACATCCTGCGGACGTGTTCCTCCTCAACATCTAGCTCAAACACTAGATAGGTTCGTCTGTTCAGGATTTTACATTACATCTCACCTCGTACATCCGACGTTGATTACAAATCAGAAGCGGCAGTCGGAAACTGGAACGAGTTTATTTCACGTGTATTCACAGCTGCTCGGGAAAATCACTCGCCTCGAGCGTTAGGACGATCCACCCCATACAATCGCCATCAACAAACACAAAGAAGGCAGCATTATATCTGTAATAACAGATCGATAATTCCTGTGATTGAACAGGTTGGTCGTACCGGCCTTATCCAACAGTGGTATACAAGCACAAATTGTTTACCATTTTTCCACTGTTTCAAGCGCGTGCGGATCCTGATACTACTGTCCCTACCTGATGAGTGCAAACAACACGAAACCGGTCGTGGGGTGTGTGTGATGGAAATGCATGCAAATGAGCTTTTTAGATCGATACTTCGTTGTTATACAATCATGATGCAATTACGCTTACAATGAAAAGGCAAAGGGGACGAAACAAACGACACGTTTATAGAATAACAAATCGAATACGCATTGGTTCGAGGAGCACATGCAAACAGGAATCACGTAGTAAGACAACTACTTTGGGGCTTTAACTTTCGGTTTCAGTAATTACTAGAGCTGAAAAGGGCATCAATTCAATCAGATCCACTAACAAGATGCCTCTACATACCACCAGGCCATTGGAACAACTTCTTCGTGTTCGCGGTATTCTCTGGTAGGAGAATAGGCTCATAAAGTAAGATGCATTGGCCTGAATGCTCTTACCACTGAACACTGGTCACACGATAGTCAATTGAGTTGAGGCGAGGATTTGAGATGGAAGAATAGTGACAATTTTATCCAACAAAAAGCAACATTACAATAAGACGAGAGAGAAAAACGGGGTGGGGTGGAATTCGGGTGCAACAGACGTTCCAGTTTCAAAACTCGTTGTGCTTTCACCTTCTGGTAAAGGTACCAATCTAAGATCCTCATTACAACTAGGTGTCAAATGGATAGTTGGAAAAATGACAGTGATGAAGGTAAATAACATATACAGCTACCTGCTACAAAAACCTGAGCTAAGCACTGAACAAGTGAAGGACACCAACAGCTATTGAATGATATTCACTTCGTCAAGGTCAGTCAACCGAGCCCAAAACGGCGAGGGTGCGAACGGAACTCACGGACCCGAAATCACTCGGCAAATCAGACCGAATTGAGGATTGGTGTACACTGTAAGTAGTCGATTCATACAATAAGTAAGCTGTCTATGTGTGTGAAGCTTTTTCAACTATGCCTTGTAAGAATCGCGGGAGGAGGGTGGTGTCATTGCCATTGGGTTATGAGTAGACAGTTGGACAAGAAACGGGGAGTTGGATCCAGCGTCCTGGAGTCGACAAGGATCCATCTGGCATGGATTAACCTGACTCAACACCCCGGCAGCATCACATGTTCCATCGAGTTTACAGGTCTAATCAACCTGTTAAAGTTACACAGTACCAAACAAAACATGGCTGCATTTTGGCACGGGTTCTCCGTCACAACTGTTCAATAATAATAATAAAAATCCGCCATCTAATTGCGCTGGTGTGTTTCTGTGTGCGTATGACCACACACATGCATAATGAGTCAATATCGCTGAGTGTATACACAGTGACCTTGAAAGGCGATGATGGCTCAGACAGTGGCGAGTCATCGCTTGATCTGGTGTGTGTGCATGGTTAAGAACAAATTGCATGTCCTCACAAGTTGTGATCGATCGATTGATTCAACGAATGAGTCAGTGTGATTTGAATCACCGAGACGAACGATGAGTCAACGGTTGGAACATGGTGACGAGGACATTGTTGTCAGTAGAACGGACAATTAGAAACGATTGTGAAGTAGGTGCAAGAAACCAGCGAAGTTGACCATATACATACACTTCTAAGGTCACCAACAGTTTGTATTATTAAACAGTAATCTAACTGACTTCCAGTTGGCTCCATATGAGTAGTATATCGATTTTATGACAACTGCACCTCAATTTATTAGCCTAACAACATGACGTCACATGGTTCGACGTAGGTTGCGAAACTTTTGACAGAAAGTGCTAAATGATCAGTTCGATCGAAAAACACGACAGCATGATAACGTGCTTGACGCTACTGATCGATAAACGAGGGAGTTGAATAATTAAGTAGAGCAACAAACGGATTTGAGATGCCCTAACAATTGTCAAAAACGAGGATAGGATGAAAGTTAGGAATAAAAAATACCCAGGAAAGCGACTATTGGAATGTTAAGTAAGTGTATCATAAAGCGATGTTGGAGTTAACAGACGTAAACCATTTACGCAATGCATAATTCCGGGTCACGAATGTAAGATTCCGTAAGGTCAGACAAATTTGAGCCAAAAAACGCGCGCTATTTGAGATGGACACTTTTTATCACGGCATTATAACGTCAAGACCTTAATGCTAAGATTCGTTTAATCATTTAAAACGAAGTTTGGAAACAGTTGCGGGCAATAACTTTGGCAGATACTTTGGAAGAGGCATTACAACACTCACTTGAGTACTGGAAGCGACCGAGGCAGCGGTAGCTATCGCTGTGTTCAAAGCACCACCGGCCCCAGAAACGAGCAATCTGTTCACACCGGAAATACACGATTCCAAGGAGATAGATTGTCCATGAGTCCCGGGTGTAATTAGTAGTGTCGACGAAGGAAGTACAATGGTATTTTGCATAGGTTTCGACAAAGGTCTGTTCACATTCAACACAGACGGCACAGTGAGCATGGGAGAGACGGTTTTCGCTTTTGCGACATTTAACGACATGAGTAAAGACGGAACACTTTGACTAGTTACCGTATTTGTGTCCGATGTTGTCGTGGACACTAGCGGTGATACGTAAACTTGTGTAGTTCCCGTAGGAGGATTCGAGTTTTCTGAAGGCGTTGATGTTTGCTGCAACTTTTTTAGTGTGTGCTGAAGGGTGTCAATACTGGATGGTGTAAGCTTTTGCAGCAATTGTAGCCAATCGGTTTCATTCAAATGTATCGACGCCCCCACAGCAGGTGATGGATCGGTATTTTCGTTGGAACCGCTCATTCCAGCATCTGTCTCAAAATCCACGATATCCGATAGGCAAACAAGGAGCAAACGTTACGCCGCTCATAACCGCGATACATCACGTCACAAAAGTGAACCGTCAGCGTTTGGCCGGACGGTAATAACCCCACCCTACAACCCAGTTTGGTTCACACCAGTCAGCGCGGATGT
The DNA here is from genome assembly GCA_013407085.1 of Atriophallophorus winterbourni. Classification (NCBI taxonomy): domain Eukaryota; kingdom Metazoa; phylum Platyhelminthes; class Trematoda; order Plagiorchiida; family Microphallidae; genus Atriophallophorus; species Atriophallophorus winterbourni. The sequence goes on from JACCGJ010001009.1 coordinate 21,772, forward strand.
TAGCCACGTTCGATTGCACCAATCAACAACGAGGTTTCCAATCGACCGGTATGAGAGGACAGCATGATTGGATTGACCAGACATTAGTGCGTGTGTATGGACGCGCATGCATGGATGCACGCACGCACGCATGCCTTCACGCGCGCACACACTCACGCAATGTGACTTGCGCGGTCTGTACAGCCGTTACGTAAGCAAGCCGTACGTCATTGGATGTCTGTCTGTCTGTCGATCGGTCTGCAAAGGACTAGCTGCGATCACTGTGACTTGATTGGATAAGCTGCATGCCAAGGTCGTATCATTCCCGTGCGATCGTGTGGCGAATTCAAGGACGTTTAGGATTAAAATACGGAATTATCGTGTGGCGGTTAATTTGTGATCAGAACATTGGTTCCTTATGACGCATTGAAATCATTCCCATTTGTGAAAATTATTGCAACATTTTCGTATTTTCTTGCTTAAAAGATGAATTTGCTGTTGGAGCAATAGATAGAGTGAAGGATGGTTAGTTTTTATTCAACAACAAGAACATTCTTACAGCGTAAACGTAGATATGTGTTTTCGGTAGGCATAACACCTGGCCAATCAAATTTAATAATTCTAAGGTATATGAATATATTTGAGATCGATTGGAAATCCCTAGTCAGACCAAGGGTGTTAGTATGAACAGAGCTGAGGTATAAATTACATTTCCTGAAAAGAAATTTTGCAATGAATCGGTTATAGCAAGTTTTTTGGTAACGCTTCGCTTCTGAACACAGAAGCTTCGTCAGACCAAGGGTGTCGGTACGAACAGTGTTCAGGTTTAAATGGCATTTTCTTGTCCAATCCTGAGTTCTCTAAGATAGACAGGCGAGATCAAGACAATTGATCACACCCCCTAAATGCTGTGTTAATCTCGACATTGTTTATTTGGTGTGTGCAGGTGCGAACAGCGTCCGCTAACCCACTGCTTACGTAATCCATGTGCACATAAGGTGTTATGCACATTAATCCTTATCCGCTGCAGAACCGAACGCCAGATTGTTGAGATATCCACCTTGTTCACCGCATTCCTGTGCAGGTCAAGACAGATTTGTGTGCAGATGCAAACAACATTCCACTTATCGACTGTTTTCGTAATCCACGTGCACATCAAGGATGATGTACGTTAATCCTAATGGGAAACGAAAAGCGATTTGGGAAGCATCCACGCCATTACAGTGAATATCAATCACTGATCCGAGATTGTGCCTTATCGGAACATGTGCTGCACGCTGCACTAAAAAGCTAAGACGTGTGAGGATGTGAATTACTTTAATTTTATTGCTGAAAATTAATGTACATGAATAAAGTCATTTTATTCTTCTTCAACTCGCCTGTCTATCTCTGGCAATGTAAGATTAGTCATGCAAATGTAATTTAAACAAAAACCCAGTTAGTGCTGACACTGTTGGTGTGATTCAGTCGGAAACCATACAAAGAGCAAATCACAATCCTGAATTTATTCGATTATCCACTTCATCGTATCCGGGGGGATTTGATTTTGGTTTACAATATTTTGAATACCCCGAATCACCCTCTGCCATGCTTATTTAAACTACCGGGCTCGCATAAAACGAGAGCTCACACATTTATTCCAACTGTCCCTCACTCACGACTCAAATTTAGATGCCATTTTTACCGTGCGAGTTTGTTTTACTTGGAACAATCTACCCGATTATGTTGTAAACTCACCTAATCAGCAGATGATCAAGAGCAGTCCTGATGCCTTTTTGACCCTAAATCCGTGCATTGAAGAAAACTACACATCTTGACCCCATGAAGCTACATTTGTCATCTCACCAATCGAAAACAATTTCTACCCTTTGGATTTTTACCTGATTCAGTAAGCAACCAAATATTGTTTTTGCTAGTTACATTATTCGTAGTTCCCATATTATTTTGTGTTTTTTGTAAAGTTTTATGCTTTTTAGACCTTGATACTATTCTGTCCGTATTCAATGCTTATATTCCATTGTGCGACGGAGCAAATACTGCGACATAAGAGAATCTAATCGCAATCTTCGATCATCCTCGAGTTCCAGAACCCGCAGGCATCCTGAGCCTAACGAGCGAGCTGAGCATGACACAACAACAGGCAATGGTAGTTTTCTGGCTGATACCATTTTCGTCGAAAAGGCTGTTATTGCGGATACTTTCAGACTGCTTTTCTCAACAAACTACAAAGGCAATGGGCCACGTCTACTGAAAATAAACTATATAATGAGTACCATGGTTAATACTGTACGTTTCAACTGGAAATGCTGAAAACACAATATCCCAAAAGGTGTAATCCTTAGCGATTACATAAATACTGATATAAATGCAGCCCTTTCTGCATTAAATACTGTCCGGATTGATGAAGCCCTATTAACTGAACCAAGAAATG
>JACCGJ010001010.1:2500-10534 GCA_013407085.1 Atriophallophorus winterbourni
ATCCAACTATTTTTCAAGGAAGTCATTCAAATTCCAGTAACAATCAACGTACAGTTCAATCGGTCTCCGCCAGCGGACAGTAACTCTGGAATATTATCGCTCAGAGTCATTGTGGATAAGAATGCTGTCTTACCTGTTTCATGTGACAAATTATTGGGATTCTTCTGTTCGCGACTGTTACCCTTGAGCATTGCCGGAATGGAAGCCATGGAAGTTCAGAAACATGTGAGGATTCAACATAAAGCTTAATTTTGTTATGCACGATTTGTCATTGACCCCACATCTGTGCATATGAAGTAATATTTGCCAAGGCGGAATATGTGTACATGTAGCATGCGCTATTAAAGGATTCCTGAGGTTGCATAATTAAAGAATGATCACCAATGTAAATGACATTGGCACCACTATCCTTTGGGCGATCCATCCACAAAATGGATCCAAATCAAACGATCATTTTGATGGAAATGTCCAGTTTTAGGAATGCTCGCCTTCTCTCTCAGTTTCGACTATCTGCCGTCATCCGATGGATACATGATGATGAGATTTAGTGAGTCTCAAAACAGAGGAAACGTGGCAAACTAAACAATAATGTGTATCCGCGTTTTAGTATGATTCATATTATTTTACCATATATGTCAAAAGATGCTTTACCTTAAATTATTCATTATGCATAAAAATTCTATCAAGGCTGTGTTTCATTTGCCCAATACAGCGTTCTATGGTTGTGAATGCGATTAAGAAAACGTTCAAGGATGCCGCCTCACAACAGGAAATCTTTTGGGAATCGATGCTAAGAGAAGAAAGAAAATTCAGGTATTATCTTGAAATGGTAAGTCGCAACTGAGAATGTTTCACTGAATCGTCGACAGCCTCAAACCTGCAATGCAAAGCGAATTACTGTTTTTGCATAATTCAAAATGATTATCAAATTTAACATGATTATTCTCATGAAACACAGTTTCCAGTTAGTAGAAAATTGATTTAGATTTCCGCTTCAATAGTATATGGTTCAATAAGAATTATAATTTTGTAGGAAGTTTTTATTGAGAAGTGAATCAAACCAAACAAGTTGATTTTGGAGTATAGTTTTATTGTTTAAAAGCTACGCAATAACAAATCCACAGTCGTGGTGTGTAAGGGATGGGGATGTGAGCACCACAGTAAATTGGTCTTTTATATGCGCCTCGAGCGCTTGGCCAGCAATCACTTTGTGATTGCCTATTTGAACATCGTGGTTCGTTGTACGAACCCTATATAACAGTTGGCATACAAGTATAACATTGTTTACCTTTAATCCACTGTTTCAAGGCTCACTGAACCTGATCTTACTTTCTCCACCTGATGACGGCAAACAGCCAGAAACCGGTAGTGGTGTGTAAGGGATGGGATGTGAGCACCACAATAAATCCACAGTTAATTTGAATTTTGAATCATCAAGGATGCGTAAGATTTCGAAAGATGTACAGTATCCGTAAATGTGATATGTTATGCGTTAATGCACGGTATCGAGGCGAGTGCTTTGATCAAGAATGTTGATGCAGTTAGTGCATCGCAGATTGGCAGAAGTGTGACAGAGTAGGAATCACTTGAACTGCCGGTGCATCAATTTGCTAGAATCGAGTCTGTTTTTGGTAAACTGGCAATTGTTAAACTGCTAGGGAACTTTATTTAGGGATTAAGCAGACAAAATATTATTGACACTTACAACAGTGTGTTGTTTTAATAAGTAAATGTATCGTGGTGGCGCATTTGGCATTTCATTCTGCTTGAACGTTCATTTTATAAAAATTGTTTTTCAAGTCATTTACCAAATGACTTGTAACTCTTGCTTGTGCAGCACACGTAATTTGCCAAGCGGTAGACACAAATAATGCAATTCAGACGGATGGCTCATGTAATCCATGTTTAAATAATTGATTTGTTGTATAATTTAGTAATGCAGTAGTTAAGTGGGACTGTGCGTAATAAGCGTAACTATAAAATCTAAGTATTGGAGACTTGGCTTGAAAGAAAAATGCAGGACCACCGTTCACTGCATCTGACTAATATTTATCTAATGACTGATTGTATCAACAATATGAGTTGATCCAGAGAACCAAATTTCAGTTGCGAAATTTCAAGGTTGAAAAATGATCGAGTGTTTTATACAGTTATTGATGCGCGCATCGAGCCAAGGTTTCGTTAATTGAGGATAAATGCTTATTCATTAAACTCAACAAATCGCTATTATTTACAAAATAAACATTGCGAAGGTTTTCAACTATTGTCCATTACGGATGAATCGAAACCATATTAACTTCAAATGAACGAGTACGATCAGACCGAAAGACAATTTTAAGCAATATTGAAATGTGTATACTCTTTTTCCTTCAAAGTAATTCAAGATTTTTAATGGTCTTGAAAGTAACAAGCTTAACAACAACCACAGGATGCTAAAAGTTGAAATGTAAGTGTGAAAACAAGATAAGAAATTAGATTAAGTAGTATATAAGTGTTCGGGAAACGAATAATTTAATAAAATTCGTCTAATTTTGTTTTAAATTCATGCACGCTAGTGGAATGAGCAACGGTTGAAGGTAAACAGTTGCAAGTAAATCAGACACCGACGGAGTAAAAATACCGTCTACAGTTCAGGCGGGAATGGGGTACCACCAGCACATATTCATGTGTCCGATAATTTCTCGTATTAATTCGCGTGAATAAATCCTGTAAGGGATGGTTCGAGGCATGGAATGTTTTGAAAAGTAAGATAAGGTCTCCTCTGATTCGTCGATAGTGAAAGTCGAACAGATTCATTTGAGCTATCCTTTCTTTCTTCAACATCCTTCTTGATCCACGGAGACCATGACTCCACACCATGACGAATCTCCAGTATGTCTTCATCATCCATGTGAATATCGTGGGCGAAAATTTTCCAAATACCCGTTTGAGTAGTGTAAGTACCAGTGTTGCTTTTTTAAGGGCACAGTTATTTTGAAGTGAGTTTTTAAACTGGAGCATATCAAGACACCCAAATCTTTTTCTTCTCTGCAATTTCCAATAACATGTAAACCTATGTGGCATGTGAACTCTACTCCATTCCCCACATTAATGATCATGCATTTGTTAAAGTTAAACGGCAGTTTGTTCATTAACGACCAGCTGTGAAGCGTATCAAGATCTTTTTGTAATATCAGACAATCTTCTAGGCTACGGATGCAACGCCATATCTTTATGTCGTCCTCAAATAACGAAATGTCACATCGAACAATTTCCGGTACTTCATTGACATAAACCAGAAAGAGGATCGGACCAAGTACTGAACCTTGGGGAACTCCACTAGTTCCTGCGATGGGTTTTGATAATTCACCGTCAACACGTACCAGAGGACTGCGATTTGTTCGGTAGTCATTAAGCTAATTCAACAACTTTCCAGTGATACTAAGCCTTTCAAACCTCTGCAGTAGTAAAGTATGGTCAACACGATCGAATGCTTTTGAGATATCTAAGTAGCTGGCGTGTATTGATTGCCCTTTATCTACCGATTTTGTCCAATCACCCAACGTTATCAGTAAACTAGACAAACGGGAATAATTACGTCTAAATATATGCTGCCTAAATCCATGCTGTACACTACAATTAGCGTCATAGTCAGGCGCCTGATGCGCCGATATTATATGTCACAGATTTTGACCTCCTTCAGTCGATAGCGACCATATAATCAGAAATCCGAAAGTTTTATGGTAGATAAAGCAGTAAGCTTATCAATAATCATAGGATGACGAGGTGCATGGAGCAAAATATAAAATCTCTTAAAAATAAATAGGAACAGTTACATAACACATGGTTCGTCATAAACCCATCGAGTTTAGAAACGAAAACCGCAACAAATTCCGAGCTAGTGATTTCTTCAGGCAAAATGTTCCAAGGGAAACAAATTCTTAAGGATAAAAATTAAAAGGAATATCCAATTGAGAATGCGGAATGCCTAAAGCCTTCGAATTTATTCGTGTTCAAGTAAGGCCATTGGGATTTAGCAAGTGTTCAAAGAGATGGTTTTCAGTATGCAGGATTTTGAATGTCAACATGAGGCCGTTGGGTAAAATCGTGTGGATTCAGTTTCAACATTTGCTCTTCGAAAGGCAAATTTCTGCGCACGGAGACCAACTTTGTAGCACGATGATAAATCCTATCGAGTAGTTCGATATCGTTTCTCAGCCATGGAGCCCAGGCTTGGATGGAATATTCCATAACAGGGAGTATATACGTATTAATTATCCGGGGTAGGGTTTTAGGCGTAAAAATCCTCAATATTCTTTTTAGAAGACTCAAGATACGGCAAGCCTTATTGTAGGCTATCCAGCAATGTTACAGGACACCGATATGTCGAGATAATTTTCCGTGGTGGTACAGAGGAGATCTTGCGTGCCAAGCTGATACGTGTGGTGCAGAGATTTTCCAAGCTGCAGCACTTTACATTTCGCAGGGTTAAATGGTAACTCAATTGTCTGGGACTAACGAAATAAGGTGCACAGATCCCGTTGTAAAGCCATACGGTCATTAACAGGCCTGACACGTTCCCATATTTTATCATCACCAGCAAATCGTATCAAGTTACATCCATCATCCTCTAAAATATTGTTCATATATACCAATAGTAAAAGGGGTACAATCACTGAGCCTTGCGGAACTCTACTTGAGACGTCTATCCTTCTTTCGAAGGGGCTGTCAACGCGAACTTGGACCTGTCTCTCAGTTAGATAGTCCCATATCCAATTCAGCAACATTATTTAATAAGCTCCAAGCTTTTTATTAGAATGTCATGGTTGACTAAATTGAAAGCTTTGGAAAGATCGACGTAGCAAACCTCACCTTCGTCTAAAGCTTTGGTCTAATCATCAAACGTTGAAAAAAATTAGATAATCAGCAACGATTTCTTCGAAAACCTTGTTGTGCGGCGGTCAAAATATATTGGTTTTCAAAATGTTCTCTTATGCGCGCAATCACAATGCGTTTCATCACTTTAGAGATGACCGAAATTAGCGTTACCGGTCTATACTTTGCAGTTTCTGAACGGCGGCGGCCTTTATAATCGAGAGTTATCATCCATGCTTTCCAACGCGGTGGTATTTTTCCTTTATGTAGGGTGAGATTGAAAAACCGCCTGAGTGGAGCAGCCAAAGTAATGCGTCACATGCGAAGCATGGCGAGGTTAATTTTGTCTGGGCCAGGGGACTTCTTTTAGTTTAGTTGACAAAGTTCCCGCCCAACCATATATTCATCCACAGTCGTTTCACTCAATATTTCTAATGATGAAGAATTTCGTAAATCTTGATATGGGATAAAACGCTTAGGATTGAAGACAAGTGAGTAAGACGTTGGTAAAGCATCGGAGGTATCTTTTGCAGAGTGAGTCAATCCATTAGGGTTTTGTACAGTGGATACACCTGGTTTGATTGTTGATCGCCCAATTACTATCTTGTAGAGAAGCTTAGGATTATTCTCCATTCTCTTAAGCAATTTCCATGTGAACTGCATGCAATCTTCTCTTACATGGGTCGTGAAGTCATTCCGTGTCTTAGACAATCGCTTTCAAGTTGCTTCCTCACCAAAATTCTAATGAGTTACCCAAGACTATAACTTTATAGCTAAACATTTCTTAGTTCTATTCCAGATAACAAACTGGTAGTTGTAGTTGCATTTTTGTGGAATGAAACTGGAGTTTTCTTGAATCTTAGAATTCAATTAATTTGGAAATGTTTTGTAATATAATCCAGAATACAAGAAAACCAAGTCTTGAGAGTTCGCATCATGGAGTCTGATAGTTAAGGATCAAAAATGTATTTTTCTTAAGACTTTTATCTCTTAGCTTAATCGTTCCGCACTACATGTATAATTCAAGAAAGCACCGCATGGTCACCCTTTCCAAGTGGTGCCAGGTATTGTTTATCCTCTACTGCGGTTGCTTCAGGCGTTAAGACAAGTCAAGGGTTAAAGGTTGGTCAAGACCCCGTCTGCAAGTTAGTTGGTCAACGTCGTTGTGCCTTGAAGCAATTTCGATAACCTCCGTGAATTTATGTTCAACACAGCTTACGCACACTAAGCGTAATTTTCGATTCCAAGTTTCGAAGTCATGGCTTGAGTGCGAGTAATAAACATCTGATTAAGATGTTTCTAATATAAGTGTATCAATAATATTATTCTTGCCACAGAACTAAGTTTCACTTTCAAGGTCAAAATTCGATGGAGAGTTTTTAGCCGAATGGCTTTACAGTAGCTTCGATAATTTGAGAAAAGTTACATATACACTCCTATTTACGAAAGGAGCATCGCGAAATTCTTTAAATTTCCAACTTACGGTGAACCAGGGCCATCGTAAATTCTAAAGAACGTTCACGAACAGACTGAAAGACAAACTCAAGCAATATTGATCTTTATCCTCTTTTGCGCAACCCATTTGCACTGAATAGGGTCGCCTTGGCGTAATAGACACTTGCTGAGATGATTGTGCATGTAACACGTCTTGAAATCTTCCAGAAACCTGAATTCGCTTATGTAAAGGTGATCCTAGTGATGTGTTGCTCAGATCCCCCGAAATTACACTCCACTACCGGTTTCTGGCTGTTCACCGTCATCAGGTGGAGACAGTAAGATTAGGTTCAGTGAGCCTAGAAAAAGGTGATCATGTTTGTACATCAAGTTGCTTCGACCGGTAGCTTTCACTCCCTACGTTCCGTTTTCAGCTCCTGGAAATCCTCGCATAAATATTAATAAATATAATAAAATCGGTTAAATATTATTTTTTATCCTATAGTGACAGTTATCAAACATGACATCGCAACTTCTTATCAAACATCAAGGAATTGGAAGATTTCCTTTCTCCTCCTCATCGCTCGCAATATACATGCATGCAATATACATTAAGTTAATATCCTTGAAATCCTCGACTATTTGATGGATACGATACTTTCACGACTTCTCGGAAGCCACCCAGGAGCTCACCACAAATTCATTGAACCCGTTGATGATTTATGTACAACTTGCTGCGGGAGTATTCCTGAAAAATTAAGATGATTCTTTCTCATTCACGTGACATTCAAAAACTTTCGGTAACCAGAACTTTGCATCCATTCATTTAAGTGAGCAATATTGTAAAAGTAAAAACAGAAAAACAAATGTAGCTGAGAAATCAGTGTTGGATGCACTTGGAAATTTCGATAAAAACAAAATGATTGAAAATGATTGAAATGGAAATTAGATTTGTTTTCTGTTGAATTTGATTAAGTACAGCATTGAATTTTGCCACAAATCTATTTCCCTTTCAAAAAAGATACATTCCATTTCAGTTGAACGTGATCAAATGGTTGTCCCGTGAGAGTTTGTTGAATTTTTACTGCACCAACTACGTGGATCCAGACAAAATAAAGGTTTTCACAATATGCGTAAGTTCCATGCACTCATCGCCCGTTAACCAGCGTTCCACTTTTTACAAATTCACAGTCGAACAACTTTGCAATTTTTTAATTTAGCTGCAGTCTTAGGTTCAGAAACATGTGCATACCCAATAATGTTACTCCACGTTTTAGGCCATCAGCAGAATGGAATTTTAATATATGTTGCATTCTTATTCTTTGCTAGGCTTTTGTGAGCTAAACAAATGGTTGTTTCTCTCATCTATTTAACAAAAAGCGCTATCAGTTTTATTATGTGGAAGAGGTTATACATTTTTAGATCAATCAAATATGTTGTCCACACGTCCACTACACAGCGTTCACAGCGGTTTTGGGGTACTCGATGCAACGGAATCAAGAAACCCCGCGCGGTTCGTACCCACTTATCGATAACGGGCTGATTCATCCCAAAAGCTAAAACGATCATTTACTAATTTACAATAAGTCAAAAGATTTTATTACGCACATGATAGAATAAAACACACCTATCTTATGTAGGCAGATCCCGTTATCGCAACATATCCTGAATAAAATATTCATTTGCATACTTTTCGGTCACACACACCCCACGACCGGTTTCGTGCTGTTTGCACTCATCAGGTAG
>JACCGJ010001010.1:11534-19034 GCA_013407085.1 Atriophallophorus winterbourni
AGGTTTATCATATGAAATGCATTAGCCCACAGCAAAATTCTCATTCGGGCTCAAGCTGGTTATCAGTACAATCGAGTGATCGCATACCAACTGATTGTCTTAAGAGGAGTACGATGTAAGGAAAATTAAATTTGTTTCGCAGAATAATATATCACCAAATAGATGATGGCTTTTTCTACCTAATGATGTTTCCAAGCATATTATTATTTGAGTACACCCCTGAAACTCTTCTCAAAAATAAATGTTAATCAGTGTTCAAGTTTTGTGGTCAGAATTTTCGGCTCTCTTTGATCGGGATGCTGAGCTTTTGACAGTTCATCCATGAGCTCAGAAAACGGCCGATCATAATATGCCCTTGAAAGCCTCTAAATATCTTGAACGTATTTATTGAAATTGTTTTTATATGTCATAGATAGCGTAAGCGACTACTTTACACTTACGATTATACATTTAAAACTTTTAGAAATAATTAGTTTTGGAAAATGTGATAACATTCCAAATATATACAGACTCGCCAAGTTTTTTCTTCCTTGACACATTTTTATAATTTATTCTAATCCATATCAGTTGAGAAGTTTCAAAACCTACCATGTGCCAATGAAACAAGGGTGAGTTTTTTATAGCAAATTTAGTATGATGAGATTAGTTGTCTATTAAGCGTATTTTTCATCGCTCCTATCGAATATCAAATGCTTCATTTGCTTTCCCTTTGATGTAGTATGTTGATGCTCCAATATTCAAGGTACTCAAGGTTTTAATTGACAAAAATCAGCAAGCAATAATACAACCATAGGACTGCAAAATTACATTTCATCGTCTAAAACCAGATAAGCAATAGATACGCATAAGTAGTCGGAAATGAATAGTTAAATATTAACTCGTCTAATTTCGTTTTAAAGTTATGCAAACTAGTGGAGAGAGCAACCGTATTAGGTAAACTGTTCTGAGTGAAACACACACGGATATATTAAAAATATGTTCTACAGTTTATGCGAGAATTGGGTACCACCAGCGAATATTCATAGTTCGATAATTCTTTGTTTCCTTGTGTATACTGCGTTTTATCTGTCAATGTCTCCGAGTGATTTCAGCAGAGGAATATCACGGTGTTTGGGAATTGATGAAACTCGTATATCTTATTTTATTGTTAAGTATTAGACAGCAATCTCTAAATGTGTTGAGATTCGTTTGACTAATTTTCAAAGCATTTAGAAACAAAATATTAGGAATTACAAAGGATACGTTAATCAGCTTCATTCGTTAATCTGTGATTGAATTTTAACTGGAAATGAGACGTTGTATTTCTAAGTATTGACCCGCACTGTTCCGAAAAATAACTTTGTTCTTCTAATTCTTTAAATGAAATCCACCTTTTGTTTCAAATGAATTGTTGTTTTACCATCTTCACTAAAGATAATGTTTTGTTCACAGCTGCCATTAGATTTGAATGAACTGAACGATAGAGAATTGGCCGGAGAATTCGGGTTTTTGTGGTTTCAACCTACGAAACAATTTGGGATTCCTAGGGGTGAGTCACAAATGATAAAACGTTCATTCACATGAGTAATCCGTATCATTGCATAACACTCGCATATTTCAAAAAAGAAATCTGTGCTTCTTTCAATGCTTCGTTGTACGTTAAGCAATTACATTACAGACCATACTGTTCGTTGACTTCCTGAAGAATTTCACAAACAATGAAAGCAATTATTGCAACAGCTTAGAACTCCTTTACCCATGCTAGTTATGGATTTTCGAGGTACAGATAGACAATTCAATGGATGAATAACAGAAATAAAAATGTTCGATGATCCACGAATATGAATTTTAGTAGGTCATCATTTTCTACTGCGTTTCGACGCAGCGTTCTGTAGAATAAAAATCATACAAGCACAGGATTTCTTATTTTTTTACTAAATAGGGATTAAAGGTTGGGGAATGAATGTTTCGTAGCAATTCATATAGAACGGCTTGTTTACTTGTTTTGACTCCCAATGTTATTTCATTAAATATTTTCAAATAATAACACAAATATTTCAATATATCGTTCTGGCTTCGCCTATTGATTTCAGTGTCCTTTTTTCTGAGGATTCTCTCGCCCGTCGCCGCAGATACTCTCAGCAAGTAAATTCAATTTTACCAAGTTTACCCACAAACCATTACGTCTCCATTAGTTATTTCCGTATTAATTTTAGAAATTTTACTGGTATTCAAAAATCACTATGTGCAGAAAATTTTTAGATGTGAATAGTGCTATTAAACAATTGAAAGGGACAATAAAATTATCGGCAAAAGTCCAGGGGGATTGAGATTGTTTTTGCTCGGACAATTGGCTTTGTATATGTCTCGGCGCGCGTTAATAAAACAAGTGTTTCAAAGGACTATTTAGATTATTAATTTGTATGCAAGCATCACACAACTCATGTTGTGAATATATTGTTTCGAGATAAGGAGTTCAAGCTTTATGTGGGTGTTCCAAGGTATGGGAAATATGGAGGTTTTCATCATTTTCACAAATCTTGCAGATGAAAGGGATCTGATAATCTGACGCAGCAAGCCTAGAAGCGCGAACGAACTTATTATCGAACTCAAAGCTCTTATTTTAGCCGCCAATTATGCAGTCCCAATTTTACTTACCAGAAGTGTTACAGCTCAAATTTGTCTGCCGAAAGTAGTAAAGGCTGCAAACGTTCTTGCAACATTGTTGCATCTAGCATTTTTGGAAGTTGGGCCATAGTTTACTTTGAGTTGTAAACAGTCCACTGATGATTCTATTCACATCCAAATCTTGATAACTACTGTAAAATATGCCATCTTAAACAATAGTATTCACGATAGGTCATTAATTTAAACTATGTCGTGCACAGGTCTGATCTTGGAGCTTTGCAATGCACAGCTAGTTGTCTCGATGACTGAAGAAGTTAGTGCGATTATTCGCAAATTAGCTTTGCGCTCAAATTTTAAGCCACATGTAGGTCGGTCCACCAGTACGTATCTGTTGGATTTTTTTCAATTAGTCGACAGGGATCACAAAGATATAATGCTTTAGATATATCAGAATAGACCTATGGATGAGGGTCGTTCGTAAAATCGTCTGTGCCAAGTTGCTTGTCACTGTTAGAAACGGAAAAGTTTTATCTGCCGAGATTCGGCTCTAGATTTATCACGCTTAGCACGAGTAACTCACAAATCGGAAATCAATAGTGAGCGTAACGTGTAAATTTATTATTAAAGGGTATAACATAACGCCGGAAGCGAAGAAGATATGTTTCCAATTGTAATTCGATCAATTTTTTAATGCCATAGTTACATCTTCACCATTTGTGTTGTTTGTTAAATTATTGCAAAATTAAATGTATTCGAGAAATATGAGAAAAATCTGGCGAATAACATGAATTGATTCAATTTATGTCATTTGCACTATTCAGCATATGTCAAAATTATTACAACTAGGATAACATCTTGAGATTTCCTATCGTTACAGCTCATGTCTGTTGACGTTGTATGTCGAACATGTCCGAAGCGCAATCAAACGCATCACACAGAATAAAAAATTTCATCGAATGGAGTAAGTCATCTGATACTCAAACGCAAATGTCTTCACTGTATAGGGAAATGGCTGGGTTGAGAATCGCTGTATGATTACTGGAATCGAGCCTAAATAAATTAGGGTTTCACAGTGTTGATTAGAGGTAGGGTCAAGTATGCAGTGCAAATATAATCTGTTTTAGTACTTGTAAAATTTAGGATGTTGAAATGGTTATGCTTGCTGTCTGTAAATAACGTTGAGCGTTTTGATTAACGACATCCAAAAGAAATAATTCATGTGATAATGAAACCTACCTCGTCCTTCATTGGTTCACCTTTCATTTTCACTTATGGATCCGAAACGCTTTCAAACACTTTGCCATCGTCAGTTAGATACCAAATAAATGAGATTCAAGATTCAAGATTTATGGTCGAAAAAGCAAATAACTTCACAATAACCATAGAGTCGAACTATATATATATATATATATATAGTTGGGGGCAAAATTTGGATTAGCTCTCATAAAAACGTCAATTATTTGAATATCAAAAAACTGTTTGAGGCTATCAAATCGGCAGTTACGGAATTCCAAATAAAGCACACAGGCAACAAATAAAAAGAACTGCCTTTTATTGATTTTGAAACTTTTCGGAAAGTGGAAGTACATGTTAGCTTTCAAGGCGACTTGAAGGCAGGGCTTAAACAGCAAACTTTGGATAGAGTGACGCATACCGATTTAACCGGTTTCCGAAAGCTCTAAGTTTTGAGCGCAGATCATCCGAGCACTTCAGCTGATTAGACTGACTGGCGTGGATTATATATATTTTTAATGTTTGCTACAAAATTCAATATTATCATTTAGTGTTGTTGATAGTGGATTGTATATAAACGCGAACTAGAACAACCTCACGAGTTTGAAGGGAAGTTGAATGCTTTCCAGTTACAAACCATTCCTCACATCTTGCAAAAACAGTGGATGGTGCAAGTAATTAATCAGGAAATGCTTACCAAGGATGATATACATAATATGCTCACTGTACTGCGACAACGTCGCAACGGCAGGTCGAGTCGTGACAATGGGATGAAAAACGATTGTATTTTCAACAATTTATTTCTACGAGGACAAATATGAATAGTTATAGAAAAACTGGTAAAATTAGCGTTTTCATCGGGAAATATACATAGACGTCTTGGTTAAAGTCTTGGAAGGAGGCCGCTCTAGATCGAACCTTCTAAATTATTAATTTGATGTAACAGCCTCTACCTCGGGAAAATTGGTTGTGATTTCGGATGCTGATCAGTTTAGCTTCAAATTACTTTGCTTATTACAGGTGTACGGTTAATTTGGCGGAAAATGCAATTGAACTTCGTCTACACGGTCCAGTTGAATTGATCAAAGCAAGTTTCACCGTGTGATTTTTTAATTTTATGATCAGATTGTTTTCTAAATTTTCAACTTAAAGACCAGTGAATTTCACGCAGTTGAAAATTACAAGCGTGCAATAGGCACACGGAGCCACTACTTTGTAACTTACAAGATGCGATGGCGTAGTGATTACGGTATACTCTCTGAAAGGTTCAAGGCAAGATTCGATTGATGACACCGTTACGCATTTTGAAAATGTGTACATAGTATTTCCGAAACAATAATTAGATTTAAAATCACAACCGATATAATTTAAGAAAAGATCGATGGCAGCATAGCACCCTGGTTAGTGAGTGAAATTGCAGTGAAGTTGCAGTTGTTTGCAAGAGAAATCAAAGCTAAAAATTGACTTTATTAATCAATCCTGCGTTCTTTAATGGATGATTGCTTTCAATCTTATGTGAACAACAAATGTATTTTTTCACGGGGAACTTGCTCACCTTTCTTCTTTCGTTTCAATCGCATGTGGTTCCAGATCGCACTGAAGCTACGTGATGAGTGCAAACATCACGAAAGTGATTGTGGGGTGTGTTTGATGGTAATGCAAGCAAATGATATTTTGTATTCATGATCATGGGCTTAAACACTCTCTACATGGGTTTTAGCACAATTGATTGAATAGGTTTGTCGTACCAACCATATCCAACAGTGGTATACAAGCACAACTTGCCATCCATTCTTCCACTGTTTCAAGCGCATACGGGTCCCGATCGTATTGTCACTAATTGATGAATGCAAGCACCAGGAATCCGGGCTTAAAGCGGGTTTGGGAATGCATACAATTGTGAAAGACAATCTTAGTAACAAATTGGGTATTACACACCATCATCATCATCAGCGTCAGTTTTACATCGGTACAATATTACTAAGACTTTCCAAATTTAGAATCTACCAACTGGTTAAATTTGAACACAAACGTCGCGGTAACTTTTCTATGTAATTTCGAAAAATATTCGTCATTTGAAACTGTAATATCATTAGATAGCTTTTAGGGTTTTACTTGTGGTTTTGTTATTTTGCCATAGGTCAATGTGTCTTCCACCACATTCAGACGTATTTGTATAAATTATAGAAACATGTATTAATATTTGTAGAACAATTTTGCACATCTATAAATTCAACAAGACATTTCAACCTACTGAATAAAACGCCTGTTCAAAAAAATGAAAAGAGAGATATTGCCGGGTTTGGATAAATATGTTGTTGATCTGCAATCTGTCGGAGAGTGAAAATATAGTCGAGATCGTATTTGCCTGATCAGATGCAAGCCGAGCACTCTAAGCTCTGGGCTTGCAAAATCTCTAATTGTTATTGATTCTCTCAACCTCGTGATGATAATATAATGTTCTCACACTCTTGAGTTATTTGAGGTTATCTGTCAAACTTTAATTCAGGTATCAAATATAATATATTTCCCAAAGCAAGTTTTGGCTGAGATCTTTTATGACTCACCTGTACTCATTGAGTTGCCATGTTTCATTGGACCTGGTTTTTATCAGAAAATCCCACGCAATGTAGTTTGATGGGCGAATGAGGTAAGCAAACCATCGCACTAAGTTAAGTTTGAGTTACAGCCTGACGAAGCGCACATTTAATATATTTAAAACCGGTTTCTATTTTCGATTTTTTGTTTGAACAAGAGCTAATTAGCGATATATTCATCAAACATACGACTTAACGCAAACTGAATATGTGCGTCACTCATTTAATTACAGGACTTCTACTCCGCAATCATTGGAAACGGGTTTGTTAGACCATTCAAAATGCAGGAAGAGCAATTCGAAGAGTTGAAATTGGCTGCCCGGAAAATTCTACAAGCAGCTTTGAATGACCCTGCCATTTTAAGCAAGTATGTTGGAATCTTCCAATTTTCCAAATCAAAGATGCGAATAAACTTGACTCTGAAAACTTATTCATTTTGAAAAGGAAAAGCAGCGAAAATTCCCCTTGACATTTACGAGAGTGTGACACGAAATAAGTCGATAGAATAGTTTGCTCTTAAATTTCTGAAAATAGTCCTGCTTATCCTCTCAAGAACTTTGAATAACTCTGCAATTTTATCTGGTTTATGAAAATATATATTGAACTCTTGGAATAGCCATTTCGTAGATGTTTGTGATACGTCCCTGCTAAGAAGCTCGGTTATTTTAGATTCGCTGTTTAATACTGTAATTTCGAATGGAGAGGTAGTTTTGTGTAACTGAAAAAAACAATTTGTATATTTGGAATTCCAGCTTACATCAGAAGATCCGTGCTTGCTATATACTGCCAGTTGTCATTTCTATTGAAGTTAAATTTCGCGCGAGATGTAAAATTATATGCATTCTAAAATTATCCGTTAAGGAATAATATATACTAGGACAAGCTTTTTTTCAGAATTTAGTGCATGGTTTTCTGGTTCTAAAATTAATTAATTTTCTTCCATTCTAATTTCAATTTCTGTTTACTCGAATACCCGTGCGATTTGTTTTATAGAAACTTGCTTCGAAATCTAGTATTTACACCGACATACCTCTACGCGGATCAGTTGAACAATTTGGCTTCC
>JACCGJ010001010.1:21534-34996 GCA_013407085.1 Atriophallophorus winterbourni
TTATGCACGATTTGTCATTGACCCCACATCTGTGCATATGAAGTAATATTTGCCAAGGCGAATATGTGTACATGTAGCATGCGCTATTAAAGGATTCCTGGGTTGCATAATTAAAGAATGATCACCAATGTAAATGACATT
This sequence comes from Atriophallophorus winterbourni, assembly GCA_013407085.1. Taxonomy (NCBI): domain Eukaryota; kingdom Metazoa; phylum Platyhelminthes; class Trematoda; order Plagiorchiida; family Microphallidae; genus Atriophallophorus; species Atriophallophorus winterbourni. The sequence continues at coordinate 21,676 of JACCGJ010001010.1, forward strand.
GGCACCACTATCCTTTGGGCGATCCATCCACAAAATGGATCCAAATCAAACGATCATTTTGATGGAAATGTCCAGTTTTAGGAATGCTCGCCTTCTCTCTCAGTTTCGACTATCTGCCGTCATCCGATGGATACATGATGATGAGATTTAGTGAGTCTCAAAACAGAGGAAACGTGGCAAACTAAACAATAATGTGTATCCGCGTTTTAGTATGATTCATATTATTTTACCATATATTACAAAAAATGCTTTACCTTAAATTATTCATTATGCATTTAGTATGCATAAAAATTCTATCAAGGCTGTGTTTCATTTGCCCAATACAGCGTTCTATGGTTGTGAATGCGATTAAGAAAACGTTCAAGGATGCCGCCTCACAACAGGAAATCTTTTGGGAATCGATGCTAAGAGAAGAAAGAAAATTCAGGTATTATCTTGAAATGGTAAGTCGCAACTGAGAATGTTTCACTGAATCGTCGACAGCCGCAAACCTGCAATGCAAAGCGAATTACTGTGTTTGCATAAACCAAAATGATTATCAAATTTAACATGATTATTCTCATGAAACACAGTTTCCAGTTAGTAGAAAATTGATTTAGATTTCCGCTTCAATAGTATATGGTTTAATAAGAAATATAATTTTGTAGCAAGTTTTCATTGAGAAGTGAATCCAACCAAACAATTTGATTTTGGATTATAGGTTTATTGTTTAAAAGCTACGCAATAACAAATCCACAGTAGTGGTGTGTAAGGGATGGGGATGTGAGCACCACAGTAAGTTGGTCTTTCATATGCGCCTCGAGCGCTTGGCCAGCAATCACTTTGAACATCGTGATTCTTTGTACGAACCCTATATAACAGTGGAATACAAATATAAATTTGTTTACCGCTTTTCCACTGTTTCAGGGCTCACTGAACCTGATCTTACTTTCTCCACCTGATGACGGCAAACAGCCAGAAACCGGTAGTGGTGTGTAAGGGATGGGATGTGTGCACCACAATAAATCCACAGTTAATTTGAATTTATAATCATCAAGGATGCGTAATATTTCGAAAGAGGTACAATATTCGTAAATGTGATATGTTATGAGTGAATGCACGGTTTCGAGGCGAGCGCTTTGATCACGAATGTTGATGCGGTTAGTGCATCGCAGATTGGCAGAAGTGTGACAGATTAGGAATCACTTGAAATGCCGGTGCATCAATTTGCTAGAATCGAGTCTGTTTTTGGTAAACTGGCAATTGTTAAACTGCCAGAGAACTTTATTTAGGGATTAAGCAGACAAAAATATTGTTGGCACTTACAACAGTGTGCTGTTTCAATAAGTAAATGTATCGTGGTGGTGCATTTGGCATTTCATTCTGCTAGAACGTTCATTTTATATAAATGTTTTTCAAGTCATTTACCAAATGACTTGTAACTCTTGCTTGTGCAGCACATGTAATTTGACAAGCGGTAGACACAAATAATGCAATTCAGACGGATGGCTCATGTAACACGTGTTTAGTTCATTGATTTGTTGTATAATTTATTAAGGCAGAAGTTAAGTGGGACTGTGCGTACTAAGCGTAACCATCAAATCTAAGTATTGGAGACTTGGCTTAAAAGAAAAATGCAGGACCACCGTTCACTGCATCTGACTAATATTTATCTAATGACTGATTGTATCAACAATATGAGTTGATCCACAGAACCAAATTTCAGTTGCGAAATTTCAAGGTCGAAAAATGATCGAGTGTTTTATACAGTTATTGATGCGCGCATCGAGCCAAGGTTTCGTTAATTGAGGATGAATGCTTATTCATTAAACTCAACAAATCGCGATAAGGTTTATATAAGCTATTATTTACAAAATAAACATTGCGAAGGTTTTCAACTATTGTCCATTACGGATGAATCGAAACCATATTAACTTCAAATGAACGAGTACGATCAGACCGAAAGACAATTTAAAGCAATATTGAAATTAGTACTCTTTTTTAATTCAAGGTAATTCAAGATTTTCAATGGTCTTGAAAGTAACAAGCTTAACAACAACCACAGGATGGTAAAAGTTGAAATGTAAGTGTGAAAACAAGATAAGAAATTAGATTAAGTAGTATATAAGTGTTCGGCAAACGAATAATTTAATAAAATTCGTCAAATTTTGTTTTACATTCATGCACGCTAGTGGAATGAGCAACGGTTGAAGGTAAACTGTTGCAAGTAAATCAGACACCGACAGAGTAAAAATACCGTCTACAGTTCATGCGGGAATGGGGTATCACCAGCACATATTCATGTGTCCGATAATTTCTCGTATTCATTCGCGTGAATAAATCCTGTAAGGGATGGTTCGGGGTATGGAATGTTTTGAAATGTAAGATAAGGTCTCCTCCGATTCGTCGATAGTGAAAGTCGAACAGATTCATTTGAGCTATCCTTTCTTTCTTCAACATCCTTCTTGATCCACGGAGACCATGACTACACACCATGACGAGTCTCCAGTATGTCTTCATCATCCATGTGAATATCGTGGGCGAAAATTTTCCAAATACCCATTTGAGTAGTGTAAGTACGAGTGTTGCTTTTTTAAGGGCACAGTTATTTTGAAGTGAGTTTTTAAACTGGAGCATATCCAGACACCCAAATCTTTTTCTTCTCTGCAATTTCCAATGACATGTGAACCTATGTGGTATGTGAACTCTACTCCATTCCCCACATTAATGATCATGCATTTGTTAAAAGTTAAACGGCAGTTTGTTCATCAACGACCAGCTGTGAAGCGTATCAAGATCTTTTTGTAATATCAGACAGTCTTCTAGGCTACGGATAAAACGCCATATCTTTATGTCGTCCTCAAATAACGAAATGTTACATCGAACAATTTCCGGTATTTCATTGACATAAACCAGAAAGTGGATCGGACCAAGTACTGAACCTTGGGGAACTCCACTAGTTGCTGCGATTGGTTTTGATAATTCACCGTCAACACGTACCAGAGGACTGCGATTTGTTCGGTAGTCATTAAGCTAATTCAACAACTTTACAGTGATACTAAGCCTTTCAAACCTCTGCAGTAGTAAAGTATGGTCAACACGATCGAATGCTTTTGAGATATCTATGTAGCTGGCGTGTATGGATTGCCCTTTATCTACCGATTTTATCCAATCACCTAACGTTATCAGTAAACTAGACAAACGGGAATAATTACGTCTAAATATATGCTGCCTAAATCCATGCTGTACACAACAATTAGCGTCATAGTCAGGCACCTGATGCGCCGATATTATATGTCACAGATTTTGACCTCCTTCAGTCGATAGCGACCATATAATCAGAACTCCGAAAGTTTTATGGTAGATAAAGCAGTAAGCTTAACAATAATCATAGGATAACGAGGTGTATGGAGCAAAATATAAAATCTCTTAAAAATAAATAGGAACAGTTACATAACACATGGTTCGTCATAAACCCATCGAGTTTAGAAGCGAAAACCGTAACAAATTCCGAGCTAGTGATTTCTTCAGGCAAAATGTTCCAAGGGAAACAAATTCTTAAGGATAAAAATTAAAAGGATTATCCAATTGAGAATGCGGAATGCCTAAAGCCTTCGAATATATTCGTGTTCAAGTAAGGCCATTGGGCTTTAGCTAGTGTTCAAAGAGATGGTTTTTAGTATGCAGGATTTTGAATGTCAACATGAGGCCGTCGGGTAAAATCGTGTGGATTCAGTTTCAACATTCGCTTTTTAAAAGGCAAATTTCTGTACACGGAGACCAACTTTGTAGCACGATGATAAATCCTATCGAGTAGTTCGATATCGTTTCTCAGCCATGGTGCCCAGGTTTGGATGGAATATTCCATAACAGGGCGTATATACGTATTAATTATCCGGGGTAGGGTTTCAGGCGTAAAAATCCAGAATATTCTTTTTAGAAGACTCAAGATACGGCAAGCTTCATTGTAAGCTATCCGGCAATGTTACATGACACCGATATAGCGAGATAATTTTCCGTGGTGGTACAGAGGAGATCTTGCGTGCCATGCTGATACGATTGGTGCAGAGATTTTCCAAGCTGCAGCATTTTACATTTCGCAGGGTTAAATGGTAACTCAATTGTCTGGGACTAACGAAATAAGGTGCACAGATCCCGTTGTAAAGCCATACAGTCATTAACAGGCCTGACACGTTTCCATATTTTATCATCACCAGCAAATCGTATCAAGTTACATCCATCATCCTCTAAAATATCGTTCATATACACCAATAGTAAAAGGGGTACAATCACTGAGCCTTGCGGAACTCTACTTATGACGTCTATCCTTGTAGCGAAGGGGCAGTCAACGCGAACTTGGACCTGTCTCTTAGTTAGATAGTCCCATATCCAATTCAGCAACATTATTTAATAAGCTCCAAGCTTTTTATTAGAATGTCATGGTTGACTATATTGAAAGCTTTGGAAAGATCGACGTAGCAAACCTCACCTTCGTCTAAAGCTTTGGTCTAATCATCAAACGTTGAAAAAAATTAGATAATCAGCAACGATTTCTTCGAAAACCTTGTTGTGCGGCGGTCAAAATATATTGGTTTTCAAAATGTTCTCTTATGCGCGCAATCACAATGCGTTTCATCACTTTAGAGATGACCGAAATTAGCGTTACCGGTCTATACTTTGCAGTTTCTGAACGTCGGCGGCCTTTATAATCGAGAGTTATCATCCATGCTTTCCAACGCGGTGGTATTTTTCCTTTATGTAGGGTGAGATTGAAAAACCGCCTGAGTGGAGCAGCCAAAGTAATGCGTCACATGTGAAGTATGGCGGGGTTAATTTTGTCTGCGCCAGGGGACTTCTTTTAGTTTAGTTGACAAAGTTCCCGCCCAACCATATATTCATCCACAGTCGTCTCACTCAATATTTCTAATCATGAAGAATTTCGTAAATCTTGATATGGGATAAAACGCTTAGGATTGAAGATAAGTGAGTAAAACGTTGGTAAAGCATCGGCGGTATCTTTTGCAGAGTGAGTCAATCCATTAGGGGTTTGTACAGTGGATACACCTGGTTTGATTGTTGATCGCCCAATTACCATCTTGTAGAGAAGCTTAGGATTATTCTCCATTCTCTTAAGCAATTTCTATTTGAACTGCATGCGATCTTCTCTTACATGGGTCGTGAAGTCATTCCGTATCTTACACAATCGCTTTCAAGTTGCTTCCTCACCAAAATTCTCATGAGTTACCCAAGACTATAACTTTATAGCTAAACATTTCTTAGTTCTATTCCGGATAACAAACTGGTAGTTGTGGTTGCATTTTTGTGGCATGAAACTGGAGTTTTCTTCAATCTTAGAATTCAATTAATTTGGAAATGTTTTGTAATATAATCCAGAATACAAGAAAACCAAGTCTTGAGAGTTCGCATCATGGAGTCTGATAGTTAAGGATTATAATTGTATTTTTCTTAAGACTTTTATCTCTTAGCTTAATCGCTCCGCACTGCATGTATAATCCAAGACAAGCACCGCATGGTCACCCTTTCCAAGTGGTGCCTGGTATTGTTTATCCTCTACTGCGGTTGCTTCAGGCGTTAAGACAAGTCAAGTGTTGAAGGTTGGTCAAGACCCCGTCTGCGAGTTAGTTGGTCAACGTCGTTGTGCCTTGAAGCAATTTCGATAACGTCCGTGAATTTATGTTCAACACAGCTTACGCACACTAAGCGTAATTTTCGATTCCAAGTTCCGAAGTCCTGGCTTGAGTGTGAGTAATAAACGTCTGATTAAGATGTTTCTAATATAAGTGTATCAATAATATTATTCTTTCCACCGAACTAAGTTTTACTTTCAAGGTCAAAATTCGATGGAGAGTTTTTAGCCGAATGGCTTTACAGTAACTTCGATAATTTGAGAAAAGTTACATATACACTCCTATTTACGAAAGGAGCATCGCGAAATTCTTTAAATTTCCAACTTACGGTGAACCTGGGCCATCGTAAATTCTAAAGAACGTTCACGAACAGACTGAAAGACAAACTCAAGCAATATTAATCTTTATCCTCTTTTGCGCAACCCATTTGCACTGAATAGGGTCGCCTTGGCGTAATAGACACTTGCTGAGATGATTGTGCATGTAACACGTCTTGAAATCTTCCAGAAACCTAAATTCGCTTATGTAAAGGTGATCCTAGTGATGTGTTGCTCAGATCCCCCGAAATTACACTCCACTAGCGGTTTCTGTCTGTTTACCGTCATCAGGTGGAGACAGTAATATTAGGTTTAGTGAGCCTAGAAAAAGGTGATCATGTTTGAACATCAAGTTGCTTCGACCGGTAGCTTTCGCTCCTGGAAATCCTCGCATAAATATTCATAAATATAATAAAATCGGTTAAATATTATTTTATATCCTATAGTGACAGGTTTCAAACATGACATCGCAAATTCTTATCAAATATCACGGAATTGGAAGATTTCCTTTCTCATCCTCATCCCTCGCAATATACATGCATGCAATATACACGAAGCTAATATCCTTGAAATCCTCCACTATTTGATGGATACCATACTTTCACGACTTCTCGGAAGCCACCCAGGAGCTCACCACAAATTCATTGGACCCGTTGATGATTTACGTGCAACTTGCTCCGGGAGTATTCCTGAAAAATAAGATGTTTCTTTCTCATTCACGTGGCATTTAAAAACTTTCGGTAACCAGAATTTCGCATCCATTCATTTAGGTGAGCAAAATTGTAAAAGTAAAAAGAGATGCACTAGGAACTTTCGATAAAAAACAAAATGATTGATCACCCTAACAATCGAAAGAATGGAAATCAGTTTTGTTTCCTGTTGGATTTTGTTGAGTATGATCGCGATACAGCATCGATTTTTTGCCATAAATTTATTTCCCTTTCAAAAAAGATAAATTCCATTTCAGTTGAACGTGATCAAATGGTTGTCTCGCGAGAGTTTGTTGAATTTTTACTGCACCAACTATGTGGATCCAGACAAAATAAAGGTCTTCACAATATGCGTAAGTTTCATGCACTCATTGCCCGTTAACCAGCGTTCTACTTTTTACAAAATCAGAATCGAACAACTTTGCGATTTTTCAATTTAGCTGCAGTCTTAGTTTCAGAAACATGTGCATACCCATTAATGTTCCTCTAAGTTCAATCCCATCAGCAGAATGGCATTTTAATATATGTTGCATCCTTATTCTTTGGTAGGCTTTTGTGAGCTAAACAAATGGTTGTTTCTCTCATCTATTCAACAAAAAGCGCTATCAGTTTTATTACATGGAAGAGGTTATACGCTTTTAGATCAATCAAATATGTTGTCCACACGTCCACTACTCAGCGTTCACAGCGGTTTTGGGGGTACTCGATGCAACGGAATCAAGAAACCCCGCGCGGTTGGTACCCACTTATTGATTACGGGCTGATTCATTCCAAAAGCTAAAACGATCATTTACTAATTTACACAAGAGGCAATAAGTCGAAAGATTTTATTACGCACATGATAGAATAAAACACACCTATCTTATGTAGGCAGATTCCGTTATCGCAACATATCCTGAATAAAATATTCATTTGCATACTTTTCGGTCACACACACAACCCACGACCGGTTTCGTGCTGTTTGCACTCATCAGGCAGGGACAGTAAGATCAGGATACGCATGCGCTTGAAACAGTGGAGGAATGGTAAACAAGGAGCGCTTGTATGCCACTGTTGGATAAGGCTGGTACGACCAACCTGTTCAATCACATGTGTGCAAACACATGTGGGATATGAAAGGAGTAGAGCATTCAAAGTTATTCAAAGTTTTAATGGTCTAAAAATCGAAAAATAAACATTGAGCAGAGATTAAAAATAAAGAGAATGCATAAAAACAACACAAATGTTTTATCAATATGGAAAGTCAGCACGTGCGAGGTTGGTCAACATATACTTGTCAAGTTCAGCCATGAACATGTTCAGTCTTGATGCACAAGTGATATGTGTGGGCGATAGTTCCATATAAAACCAAGTAGGACAGCAAATATTCTTCGACAGTATGATCTAGAGAGTAGAATAGTTAGCTTGCAGTCATGATACCACCACCACGTGGTTCGTGCCGATGAAAGTATTGTTCAAGTGTGTGATTCACTGTATGCAGAATGTTGAACAGCAGGCTAAAGTCACCTCTGACACGACGGCCCGAAAAGTCAAATAGGTTCAGAGATGCGATGCTCTCCTCTTATAACCTGATGCGTAGTCCAGTTAACTTAATTTAGCGCGGTGGTATAAGCGATAGAGTGCCTAAACAGCGCACTCCATTGCCGGCTGGATATAGGTGTTAATTATCCGTTGGAGTACCTGCTTTATAAAACCACATTCTGAGCAGTGCTGAGGTTCTGCAGGACTTTTTGTATACCACAAAACACTGGACTTCAACTTAGTGATGATCAACACACCAACGTCTTTCTCTTTCATAACCCATGAAAGTTTCCGAAATCCCAGAATGTATGTGAATTCGAATGATTTACGGACGAGTGAAATTTTACATTTTTGGATGTTGAATGGTAGATAGATTAATGAGGAACACGTATGAAGCGCCCTAAGATCTTTTGTAGATGTTGGCAATCTTCTAGTCCAAAACTTTGATGTCATCCGCAAATAAAATGACTTTACTGCGTATGATTTAAGGTATGCCGTTCGCGTACACCAGACAGTATTGAACCCAGGACTGAGCCTTGAGGTACGCAATTTGTGACTTCTAATAGGTTGGATAGTGCCCCAACAACTCTAACCCTTATACCTCAACAAGACATGTAATCCTCTATTCAGGCCAATAATCTGCCGCCAACCCCAAGCTGCGCCAATGTTTGTAGCAGTATGCTGTGGTTAACACGGTCGAAAGATTTAGACATATCCATGTAACAAGCATGGATATGGTATCCATTATCCATGGCTCGAGTCCAGTTATCAAGTGTTATGAGAATATTTGTGATGCAGGAGATTCTTGTCCTAAATACATGCTATGCGATGATAAAGAATCTTATTTTTTTCCAAATGTTTGATATGTTCATCATCGACAAAGTTCACAGACCACTGGAAACAATGTGACTGGTCTGTAGTTAGACATATCAGACCGGTTCCCTCCTCTGAATACCGGAGTTATCAATCCGCATTACCAGTCAATAGGAACCGTGCCACAACTTAATGACATTTTAAAAGATCACAGAGTGGTGAAAATACAGTATGGGCGCATTGATTCAGTAGGAGAAACGGTATTACTTAATCATCAGCTGAGCGTCACTTTCTGTTGTCGAATCAGATATATTGTCAAAAACAATGACAACACGAGCAGACTTTCCAACGGGTGTTTCTTTGTGGATATCCTCGATGACGTTTTGCTCGCTCGTCAAATGTGAGGTTGACAAATGATGTTTTTTTAGATATAATTCCACTGTCGTTTAAATATCGCCAGGCAATGAGGTTCCACCCCATATTGAGGTAGAAGAAGAAGAAAAATGGCTTTATTCGAGTACACGAATTTTCAGCGATACAATTAATTCGACCACACGTAATAAAATGTACATTTTGAAAAAATAAGACATGTCAAATAAGGATGATCCCACTTCAGTTATTATACTGTCAGTTTCTTCCTCAAATCGAGAATGGCTTTCGTATGATCAACCAAATATCGAGCCAGGTAAGGAATAAAAGAATTTTTGAATTTCTCAGTTCTTGCATACGGACGATATGTTGACTACGCGTAGCTGGGAACGATCTGCAAGCCATAAGGACCTCATGCAGTGGGTGTGCATTATCAGACGATATGACTCTGACCAATCTGTCACATTCACGAAAGTGGTGTTCGACGATCATATCACGAAATAGAGAAATAGAGCAAATACAGCAAAAGATTCAGCGACTTGATTCCGTTTGTTAAAAAATCGCATCCAAGTTGCTCCAACGACTACCACGTTCTAGCTAACCATTTCTTGATTCTACTCTGGATAACATACTTTTATTTGTGGTAGAATTTACGTGGTGTAGAACTCGAAGTTTTTTCAATTTTCGAAATTAAATAAATTAGGAAAATATTGTAATATGAGACAGCGAACGTGCAATAGAAATCTTTAATGTGCACACCCCGGAGACTAATCTTTAATGAATGAAATTTTGATTTCCTTAAATCTTTTGTCTAGTCGCTCAGTCGTTCGACATCACACACGTAATCGAATACAAGCACTCTCTCCCAGTGGTAACAGGAATTGTATGTTCTTGTGACGCAGAGGGTTAAAGTATATCCGTGTGTCACTTTCTCATCACACACTCCAAGCAAGTGACCTGGTGGATGTCCTTCGGTAGACACAATTCTATAGGTCAGAATAATATCGCGCCATATCCTCCTTTTGTAAAGCCACATAAACTCAGACGTCGCAATCTGTACGAAACATTACGAAGACCCATCATTAACACTGTTGCTCTTATAATTTATCAAATAGGGCAATATCTTTTCACAGCCAAGGAGCACCGACCCCCACCACAGACTCCATCGTATAGCGAAGTTAGACGTTCATTATCCTTGGTGACTGTACCAGCCAGAATCTTCCAAATATTCTTCGAAAAATACCTAACAATCTGCTGTTTTTTCGATATCTATTCTAACAGAGAACTGTGCTCCTCCACTTTCCACTAATCCATACTCCATGAGCTTTTTCCAACTAGCTTGGATTTCATGACCAGAATACTCAAGTTTTCAAGAGCAACACAGCGTTTGTGCATCTGCAAGACTATTCCAAATCTTACTGCCGTGCTTGCAGGTAAATTTCACTGAAATATAGGCAAGCGAAGGGAATAAACTTCAACGCATTTGTGCTAGTGGATTCGAAAACATCCGAGAGACAGCATAGGCAAGGCAACCACGGATGTTTTTCTCTCAAAATCCATCGATACATATCGTGATCGCTACCCAACTTCTCTCCGGATGAGCAGGCTATATTTGAAAACTTAAATGGTATTACAGTTGATGTGCAATTCACAATTACCTACGTATTATTATGTTAATTACTAATAAATGTGGACCATTAATTTGAAGATCGTTTACGTTGTCTGTAATAGAAGAAGAAGAATGACTTTATTCGTGTTCACGAATTTTCGCAAACATGTAGCATTTTGTATTGCCCAGCCTCATCATGGAATGTTAAAAGACTTTGTGATTTGAAAACTTAGTAACAGTATGGTTGCAATGAATCATAGTATTTCCCTTGGAAAGCATCAAGATATTCTGCTGTACATTTTTGATCATTCCTAATTCATGAAGTACATAAAATCAGTGTACACATTGCAGATCAATCCAACAGCGACACAGAGACGCCCAAACAAACTACGAACATGCTACGTGCCAAGCGACCCTGAACAGAAGACCATGGAAGAGTTGCTGGAACGCTACGTGCATTTAGCCAAACTTGATCCAAACTGCTTGAATAAATATCCCGAATGCCAGGCCATTGTGGAACGCGCTTATCCGGGCGGGGTGGAACATATCGCAGATACCAGTGTATTCAAGCAAAGCAATTAATCCAGGAGTTCAGTGAGGGCTATAAGCTGGATTGACAAACGAATTGCTTCCGACTTCATCGATCCTCATACTCAGTGAAATTTGATGAACAAAAATGATAAAAATAACAACGGACTAACATATATTACATTTAATGGTTGGTTTAATGTTCGAATTGTATTCAAAATATGCTTCCTGTCTAAGCTCGGATGATTCTAGGTGATGCTCTTGTCCATTGCATTCGCGCATATTATATGAAGCACCTTAATCACAGAAGCCAGCCAATACCAATTTGTAAGCCGAGCTAGTGAATTAACAAATAAACATCATAGAAGTGGTTTTACTCCTTATGGCGGTAGCATCAATTGGAGCCTGTAGTACCATCGGGTGTCATCGGGTGTTATCTGCGTTCAGCAGCCAAGAGCTGTATCTGCTGCTACCCAGCCAGTTTTTTGCCAAATCGTCAACGTAAAACCTCGAAAAGCTAATCGATCACAAATTAACGATTTATTTTAACAATTGCGCGATCAATTACAACAGATTGAATACTATTTTTATAAAATATAAAATCTAGAATGTTGATAGATAATACCGAAGTGATGATTGCAAACATTAATCAATGTCCAAAGCGATCAGTGATTTGGAATGTTTTCGCTGAACAATTGTAGTGTCCAATCTCCGGTCAATTAACGATTCGGCTTGTTTTATTCGATAGGACTAGTGCCTACTAATAACAATAAATCAGTTCTTTTTGTCATGAATGATAGTTTCGGAAAACCACACGAAAACTACAAAATCTTTCAGCCAATCGGTCACAAAACTTGTGTCCCGTGAACGGATAACCCACCCGGAATATATTTCCGTATTATTACTCATGTATTTTAGACCAAATCCGATTTGGGCTAAAGACGTGTTTCGAGTTAGGAGATCTGACAAACACCCCTAAAACGGCTGAGCAGTGAAATTACGGCGACATTGTGGATGTGCGAAGTTTATTGGCGATGTTTGCTAATCACGATCTTTCGAAAGATACGCACCGCTCCACACTCCGACACAATACAAGATCCTGAAGCGCCGAAACGTTCGACAATGACCATTGCGAACTCGAATTATTTCAGGTTTAGGAAGTATTGTAAAAGAACGAGTCGAACGGTAACATCTTCATACGTGGGAGAAGATGGTCAACGCCAGTCGCAATCGGACGATTTGCAATTCGCCAATGTCGGTCAAATTGAATTGAATTGAAACAAGTTGCGCGTGTATGCCACTGTTGGATAAGGTTGGTACGATCAACCTGTTCAATCACATGAGCCCACAATCATGTAGACTGGGTTTGAACCCAGCCCTAGTGTGTGTGTGTTTGATGGAGATGCATGCAAATGAGCATTTTTGAATTGAATTGAATTGTGATGGTTGGCACGAAATCGACTGGCAAATCAAATCGAAGTGACACCGAGATAGACGTGTTTGAGGATCAGGTTTTGGTTTTTATTTTGCCTATATGAAAAATAGGCTTGCGTAAGTGCTGCACCAGAATACACGGCTTGTGTTTTGTTATGTGTGTAGTAAAAGCCTTCGACTAATCGGCTTATCATGTTTTTTGCGATTCGTCGGTGAACGCTATTCGTTGACCTCAGGGATGAATCAAGACAATCGATGTGCGTGCGTCCAACGCGGGGTGCTAACGCGGTTAATGTTGGTCCGATGAACTGAGTGTTGCGATAAGTGACCAGATGTTCGCTATCTGCATTTCCGATTCCTGTACCATTGCCACTACAATAGCGGCGAAAGTTG